>LGRX02008643.1:0-28110 GCA_001247695.2 Cymbomonas tetramitiformis
CGCCCTCCTGCACCCGCCAGCACCCTTCCCGGTCCTTGCATGCTATCACCCAATCCCGCCCTGATGCGCCCTGATGCGCCATCGCGTGTCCTTCCCCGCCCTCCTCCCGCCCTCCCGGCCCTCTCCATCCTGCGTGTTTTGTTTTGCGTCTCTGAGCTCCGCAGCGCCATTGCTGTCATCGGCGCATGGCGCCATCTGGCATAAGCTCTGGTGCCTGTCGAGCCCCAGCAGTGCTCGGGCCCGAAGGGGGCGCTTCACCAGGGAGAGCTCCTCCAACGGCGCTTGAACAGCGGGGGGCGCCTGTGGTAGGAGGAGACCTACGTGGAGTTCATGAAGCTGCGCAAGGTGTCCCTGAAGGAGGGCCACCTCGAGCCATACGGCACCGCCAAAGATGTGTGCGAGGGCATACGCGCACGCGCCGAAAGGGACAGGCGCGCCACGCCTCCGGCTTGTCGCCCTCTGAACCCCCCTCTCCCCCGCCCTGCCCCTGTCGATGTGTGGGCATCCCTGCCGGCTGCGGCCCTGCCACCCTCCCGGCCGCGGAGGTGCAGGCGTTGACGCCGGCTGCGCCCCTACAACGCCCCTGGCACAGCGGTCAAGTCGTTGGCGCACCTCAGCGATGTGCATGCTTTGTTGGCCTCCGTGCCGGCACGTTGTCCTGCGGCAATCCCTGACACTAGCGGAGGGCGGTCGGGCCAATCAGGGACGTGATGGAGAAGGGGGCCCGGGCCTTTGTCTCCTTCATCCGCGGCTACAAGGAGCATCACTGTACCTTCATCTTCCGCTTCCAGGACCTGGCAAGCCCCCGGACCCACCTGCCTGTGCTCGAGTGCTGGCAGCACGGTCAACCTTCACAGCTGGGAAGTGAGGGGGAGCAGCTCGGGCGTAAATTGGACCCAATGACTCAGCCGGGCTTTGCACCTCGGTCATGCTTGGATGCTCCGAGGACCGCCGTCGTGGACTCGGCACGCAGCGAGCCGGCCTGGTTTGGAACGCTCCCGAGGCCACCAGGGCTCGTTGAGCTCTGAATGTTCCAGGCGGCGGATCCTGCTGTGCCACGTGGCTGCGCGGTGGCCGATGAGAGCGCCCGGGACTGCGTTGCGTGGCGTGATGAGTGCGTGTTACGGCTGCAGGAGCTCGGCTCGCTTGCCAACTCTTTCGGGCTCCTGCGGCTGCCGAAGATGCCGGAGATAAAGCGCGCGCGGCAGATCCAGAACTTCACGGAAAGCGCCGCTGACATCGACGCGATCCCCTTCCGCGACAAGTGCGCCCTCGCCACAGGGCGCGGTGGAAAGGGGATGCATGGCAGGGAGGGGTGGCATCACGGGGAGGGGTGCTTCGGGAGAGACGGGGGGGAGGGTCGGGTCACGGGGAGGGGGCGCATGGTAAGGGAATGGGGTGCATCACAGGGAAGGTGCGTGTCGAGGAGGGGGTGTGTAACAGGTAGGGGGCATATGGCGGGAGCGGGCGCATGGCGTGCAGGGGATGTTCTGCAGGGAGGGGGTGCATGTGTCATCCTGCTCTGCTGCAGCAGGAGTGCGGGATTCTGGTTTCAGAAACCACTGAAATTCCGCTGTGCTCCAATTTAAGCATATTCCGCCTTTGCACAAATTTCCATTTGCCATTGATCAAAGATGATGCTGTTGAGCCACAACAATGGTTCGGAACCTCCGTCACCGCGACCAGGTCAAGCACGCACCGTAGTAGTCCATGTCCGTGTCCTTTGGTGCTGGCTGGTCGATGTAGGCTCTGCCGATGAACGCTGAGACCAGCCTCCGAAAAAGCAGACCATGTCCAGCACGTCACCCACCGTGCGAGCACAGGTAGCAGCCTCCATGCGGGTGCTGTGCGCCGCAAAACGACCCCTATCCGGAGGTCTGCACCCCGGCGCGTCCAACGCCAGGCTGATCCAATCAGTCACCTTCCTCGTTTGCTGGCCAACAATAAGTAGAGCTCTCTAAGGTGGAACCTTGCCACCGGTACTGCCAAATACACCGATTGGCACAGCCCTGTAAAAGCTGCCAGACTCCGCCGCCCTTAATTTTCTTGGCCTTGTCGTGGATTTTCCGCATACGCTGTTCTGTCAACTGGAATTGTTCCTTCTGAAGGTCCGCTTCCAGGCCGAGGTGCGCTTGCACTGGGTGCACTGGCCCTTCTTCGAGTTCACCACAGTCCCAGGCGATGCAGCACTCGTTGTACACAACCCTGTAAAGTTGACGCCTCTTCTGGAATTTTTACCAGCACAAGGGAGTCCACCATGTACAGCGAGCTCCACGGTGCCGGTTCGAGTCCCTGTCAGCGCTTGTCAGCGCCTTCCTCTCTGCGCCGTTGATTCCAAGTGCACGAAGCCCGTCCTGGACGTCGAACCTGAAGCACCAGTCACCCGACTCCATCAGTCGCCGCAGCTTCTTCAGCGTCTCCATCTTCACCCCGCATCTTCACGCAATATTGATTCAGCCATCGAAAGACTAGGAGCAGTCTCCACGTGTTCGAAACGGGCTTCAGGACGAGAAAAGCGCGCGAGGCGTGAGATCTTTTCGTCGTTTTTTTCCAGCACCGCAACGGTCCAACGACTTCCCGGGCTGTCCTCCCTGGTGTCGCAGCTCGCGGCTTTCTCTGCAATCGTACTCGGAACCGCCGTCGCGAGCGCCTCGTCGAACTCCTCCAGCCACTGCCATAATACCTCATCCGCCATAACACCGTTCGCTGCCCGGTACACACGGTCCTCCACGAAGGACAGCTTCCCTCCCCACACGTCCGCACCCCTGCGAAGAGGAGGAGTCTGACTCCAGCTGCCCGCGTAAGTCGAGCATCGTCCACCGGTTGCACAGCAACGCGTACACACGATGGCTAGAGTATCATCTTGTTGAGCTATCACTGAAGCTCCTGGAAGTCCACTGCCCTGTCCTCAGCTTCGTGACGGCGATTCCCGTTGACGACGACGTCGTGCAGGTAGGACAACACCAGCCCCAGGACCACGCACGCATACTTCATCGAAGAGTTCGGGCTTCGTGCTGAGAGCAGCGAGCGTCTTGTTTGAGTGCAGGCTGCACAGCTAGGGTACCCTGGACGTCAGTGGTGCCGGCGTCTGAGGGCACGGGCCGCTGAGTGAGGAGCGTCGGGTATTTGTTTCCCTGAAGTCCAGCACGTGCTCGGCGCTATATTGAGAGCCCTCCGGCTCCGCTGCTGCTGCCGTTTTCCCCGCCGATAAATCGGGGTCAAGCAGTCGATCGGACGGGCCTTCCACTGAGTCCATCCACAGGTGCTGCTGCTGAAGTGGGCGCGGTTGCTGCCGTTGTCCCTCCAGGGTCTCGGGGAGAAGCGGCTCCTGTGTAGTATCCGCAGGGGAGGGAGACACCAACTTCTCCTGGGAAGGTCCCTTGTGCCGGGAGGGGTCGGACACCCATGCTGGAAGTCCCTTGTGTCGGGAGGGGTGGGACACCCGTGTTGGAAGTCGCGATCATCATCGTCTCACTAGACTCTGTCCCCTTAGTAGTCATCTGGCCTACTCTACTAATTATCCAGTGATGAGTTGATGAAGTAAAATACCAAAGTGTGTGCACAGCTTCATAGAGTTCTGTAGGTATCCGCGAAAATTCTGCTTGCGAAGCAAACAGAACAGATCTGAAGGGCCGCGCCGGTCCGTGGCCGGTTTACCACTGTACCGTACCATAGAGCTATATGTGCCATCCTGCTCCACTGCAACATAATTCAATGATTCTGATTTGTAAAGCACTAACTTCCGTTGCACTCCCTTTTGAATAGAAATGGCGTTCGCTCGCCCCTCTGTCTCGCAGTGATGACTCGATAGAAGGGTTGCCATTCTTTCACCTTCCGCAGCTTTCTGGCCTTTGACGGTGGTGGACGGGGGCGGACTCTTTGGCAGAACACGCGAAAAGCAGCGGCAGAAGGCAATGAAAGCCAACGCAGAGAAAAAGGCTCAGGTCTGCCGCCCACCACGCACGGAGGCGACATGGGGAGGTCCTAAGGGACTTGGGCAACTGTACGGAGGTAGCATGGGGAGGTTCTAAGGGACTTGGACAGCTGTACGGTCGATGTGTCTCGCGCAGTAATGTTGCTGCACAGAGGGCGGAGGGGCATGGCAGGAGAGGCGCGGACTAAGGTGTGGTTGGAAGCGTGGGAGCCGCAGGAGATGGAGGCGTCAGCGGTACAGAAGCGGAATGAGCAGAAGCAGAAAAAGGCTGCAGCAAACGAAAAGAATGTCACAGGAGCGAAGAGGCAGAAGGTCGGGCACCCCTGCCGCAACACCGCAGTCTAGAGCGAGGGTGGGCCATGCAGGCTTCCTTCTTGCAAGTCGAGGTATGCTGTCGTCGGTATATGACTTCCTTGTGCAGCTCGCTTTGGGGGGCCTCGCAGCACGGTTGGCTCTGTTGGCGCATGGCTGTGATGTGTGAGGGCGCTTGCAGATGCAAAGCCGTAAGGATGAGGACGAGATGGAGACTGAGTATCGTCTCCTGAAGAAGCTACGCAGGTTCGCCCTAGTCGTATCCAATCCCGTTTTACTTTCATGAACAGTCAACCAACCAATTTACATCCTCTTTGTGGCGTTGTTCCTCATTACCGTTTCTACACTGCATTGCTGCACGTTGGGCTCACGTATGCTTTCACCGGGATGCAACATTTCTATCGCTGGCACCGGATGGAACACCAATCATGCACGGCTAGATACCACCGAAGTCCCTGCAGTGAACACAGTCGATATTTGGCTTAACTCCCATGCGACTTTGGCATTTTAGGGTATCCTTACCACATCGGCACATTCACTTTCTTAGCAGATACATGCGTAGATATCGGTGCGCGTTGTCGCAACAAAGTTATTGTGGGCGTCGTTAGGGTCAGTTTGAGCTATCGAATTTCTTGATGCGGAGGGTCTAAGGGGTTGAAATGGGCTTTGATAGGGGGGCAAATCGATCGAATCAAATCCCATTTTCGGGGATATTAGTTGCATAGGAGTTAAGCTAAGACCCCTGCTGCAAGGAGACTCGTGGTCTTGTGCATGCTGTGGAGTGTGAGTGAAGACCCCTGCTGCAAGAAGACTCGTGGGCTTGTGTATGCTGTGGAGTGTGAGTGAAGACCCCTGCTGCAAGGAGACTCGTGGTCTTGTGCATGCTGTGGAGTGTGAGTGAAGACCCCTGCTGCAAGGAGACTTGTGGTCTTGTGCATGCTGTGGAGTGTAAGTGAAGACCCCTGCTGCAAGGAGACTCGTGGTCTCATGCATGCTGTGGAGTGTGAGTGACGGGGCACTGGATGACCTCTTTGCCTATGCAAGATCTGGCGGTTGGGCCTTCGGGCACTTTTAACCGTGCCAAACAAAGCCTGGTTGCTATCCAATGGAAACGTGCAGCGCAGTGTTGGACGATCCCCAAAGTGGCTTAAATGGCGTGGATGCTTTGCATTGCCCGTCGTGCGCAGATGCGTGCATGCATGGAATCTGCACATGCGAGACGCGCATGCATTTATTGCCGTTTGAGTGTGGGGTACCTTGTCACGGCCGTACCCTGCTCTTGCTTGCTCTTCCATCCACCAATGGAGGATGTTGGTGGGTTGGCCTCGATTGGTTTGCCCCATGCCTCTCGGTGCAGGAGACATATGTGGGTGTGCGCGTATGCGTATGCACAAGTTGATAAACACCCTCCGTCATGCGTGTAGTCTTCTGTGTTCACATGTGAATTCGCTAAAATGTTTGTACAATATTATGTCATCCCGATATGATATTCTCTATCTCGCACACCCATTTCCATATCGGAACTATGGTCCAGAAGCACGTGTACCCTCCGTAAAATGAGGCACCAGTCGAAGTGGTATGAGCTATCATGGCGCGTGCTGGTATGTGTAGCAGTGATTCGATTCCGTTGCCAGGATGAGTCTTTTACACATGTAACCCCACGGACAGACATATCCATCAGGCGAAGGCCATCGATGATGCAATGCTCGTGTTCGTGCAGGAAGGAGATATCCGAAAAAGAGTTCGACATAGCTACTGGGATGGAAGAGGATTCGGCTAGCATCCTACCAAAGAGGAACAAGAACAAGAAAAATAAGTGATTTACATGCAGCCGTGGCAGTAAAAGGAAAGATGTTACATGGGCGACATATATCTATTGTAACAGCATGCATGTAAGCATCTAAATCGATGTGATCCTTTGCTTGATTGGTTTCCATGTGTGCGGGAAGTACTGACGCAGTGTTTAGTGTGCTGGCATGCAAGTTCCAATGCCACGCCACAGTTGTGCAAGCTAGATATATGTCAGACACCGCGCACATAGTCTGATCCTTCAAGTATGGTGTGGCGGCAGCTTTCCCTGATCAGGATTCCTCTATATGGGGTTTGAGATTCTTCACGGTAGGAAGTCCAAGCCCACACCCACATTCCCAGGGTTGAACACACAGCGTTCCATGTATGGCGTTTCAGTCTTGATCTGTATTCATTTGCAATATTTGTAATCTTGCAAGTCTCCTCGACGAATTGGCCACCACCGCTCCATTGCGTACGCTTCCGTGGTGTTGTTGCACGCCTCAGTTTTAGATTACACCGCTTTGCCCTTATTCCTCCAAGCGATGGACTATGATGTTTGGGATGGGACGGCATCATATATCAACTCTCCTACGGTTCGAATTGGATAGTACTCAGATATTTCGATGGCATGTCCTTCAATGTCAAAGCCGACCACGATCGCCTATAATAACCGCTTCTCGTGCGTCACTACTTAAAACGCAGTGCTGCAACCGCCAGCGCTATGCATGTGACGGTGTTCGGAAACACGGGGACCAATATCACGAATAGGGGGCGCCCCTTAGCGCAACGAAAACATTTCGGGACGGCCCGTTTGTTGTCATGATCAAACCCAACAGGTTGTGGAATGTCCTAGCGCAGCGCCCTGGCCGGTAACCCACTAGGCCACCCCGCTGCAGTTTGGGCGCCCGCAGCGCCGCCGCACCTTCCTTCTGGTTGCGGAAGAAGTGCTCCAACACCTTCAGTTTTTCGATAACCTTCTGCAAGAACCTTGGACTCACGGGCAGGAACAGCGGCCGCGAAGACACGCTCCATCAAACGTAGGCGCGCGACACCAGTTGATAGAGCACTTTGAAACAAATCCGTCTCCAGCAGCTCGTCGGGCATGGCATCGCGGTCAACGTCGCAACGATGCCATGGTAGAAGTCGACGTCCAAGGTCACTCCCAGGTGAACTCAGTAGGCCAGTCAATCGCCCAGTTGCCACGCACCAAGCGCGGTGCTCCTTCGCAATGCGGAGCGGGTGGGGCGAACAACCCGAGCGCCATACCTGATGGCTGTTGCGTGCTCCTCCGGATGTGTAGTGCGCACGCCAGTGGGCGCACAGCCCTTAACCAGATCCAATATAGCACAAGCCGTCCATCGCGGTCAGAGTTGGATCTGGCGGAGTCCCTGGCCAGGAAGTACAGCTCCACTTGTTCGCCATTTGCGTCGACCTCTAGCGACATTCCAGAACCGGCGTGGAGGTGTCGCGTCGACGAGTCGAAGGGCGTTGTCTCCAGACCAACAAAGCCAAATTCCGAAGACAGGTGCACTACTGTGTAAGGTCAGTGCAAATATTATCATTGTATACGCACAGCACGCGGTGAACGATCTGTTCCTGACGACCACGCGCAAGGTCGACATCGAAATAGTATTTTTTAGGGTGCACGCGTTATACGCGAAACAACTGCCTACATGCATGCATTCATAACGCGGCATGTTCGATGCGTGTACGACGTGCCACGTGATATATGCTACTATATAATCTGAATATGCAGCGGCCTTCGCTCATATCTATGTGGGTTTCACACTGTGAATCGCTTCGTGGGTAGCCTTATATTCCCTGTCGCGCTGGGACACGCGTCGTGATTATCACGGTATGATTTAACTATCGGATGCATATGTTGCTTGGTAAAAATCGCACAGTGCGTGGTGGTAGGTCAGAGAGAATACTATAAACTATTGTATAAGCATGCCCAACTTGTCGTCGTTCTTGCCATTCGCCCCAATAAAGCGCACCCCCTTCCCGCCAAGTACAGTTTCGCAGTGCCTTGGCCCAAGCACGATGACGCCCTTCCGTGCGTACCTCCTTGACCTATTGCGGCTCCTGAAAGGAACTGCGACACTACGAGCCTCTAAAATGTCGGCAGTTTTCGAAGGTCCAGGCACAGGTGCTAGATGGTGTAGCTGGCGTGGGCGAGTCGAGTACCTCGTCATTTAATATATTTGACGACGCTATCTTTGAGCGCAGTAAGCGCTGACGCGCTATATAATCGCAGGTGTCATGCATACACATGATGATACGAGGAGCCAATCGCGCAGATGCAGTGCGACGGCATGTAGTGACAGTCGTGTGTGATGGGAAATGAAGAAAATCTGGTCGTGATGTGAAGCATGGTAGAGGTACAGAGGGAGGGAACGAAGTGGACGTCCATGGAAAAGTACTCGACCAGGCCCCGCCACAACGGCCCGCCGAGTGTTCAATTATAAGTGGTACCCATAGGTTGACCGTGTCCTCGATATACTCACCTCCACCCCAGCAAAACTCTTTGACCCGCAGCAAAACTCCGCACATATACATCTTCCACTCACAAAGGCATAGGCGCGCTATGCACACCGCCTACGCAAACGGTGTTGTTTAGCCAACCATCGATGCTAAACAGACTCGTCACCAAATATATGCGTAGAGTGTCAGGTCCACGACCTACTGGAATATCCCGACTGGTATTTCCGAAGTAAGAAACCGCGCATGGTTGACTTTACGAGTATGAACGTTGAAATACATTGAACCATGATGATCACGTACTCGAATGATAGGAAATCGCATCAACGAATCGACCAATTAACTAATAAAAAACTAAATCCCAACGGGCGACACCGACAAATTTTCGATATGACGACGGCCAAACGATAACGATGGCATTGCCACTACATTCGCGCACATGTGCCGCGACGCCGCCCCGACGTTGTGGCATGGCTGATGGCATGGCAAGACGCGATGTTCAGATTGATTCTGATGGGATGATCGACAGTGTAGAGTGTTCGAAAATCGCAAATCTTGAAAACGAAACGTCACGCTCTTCGTCACAGTCACCGCCGCGCCACACGTGAGTGAAGATCGAAGGGAATCGGTAAGGTGTCACGACCTAGTGAAGATCTTTATATTGACTAGCCTAGTACTTCATACACATTCAAAAGTTGAATCTAGCTTGGAATTTGTGCTCGTTTCGATCCGTGCTCGTATATACTGCTATGAATTCGCTCGTTAAGTGTTAAGTTGGTTAAGGCGTGATCCTAAAACCTTGAAGTCTCTGGGTTCAAGCGACAAGTTTGCAGCTTCGTATACTTATATACGGAGCTGATCGGTCGCATAGACTTTATACCCGGAAATCAAGTGGAAACGCGTATTTGATTTCCTATAGACGTGGTGGGCATATAACCTACCTACCTAACAGGAAAACCGGAGTATACATGGATAATTGCAACGTTATAAATATATATGTATACTCCCTATCGTACCACGTTCAACAAAGTGATGAGCAAAATAGGTGCACCCCCAAAAAACTTCCTCATGAAGAATGCAAATGTAAGGTAATCAGGCGGAAAGCGGATCCAGATGCATCGACATCAAACATACTCGTAAGACAAACATGATGTAGGTCAAATATAGTCGGTCAGCGTGGTTTTATGTGTGTCGAGTGCTGGCAAAGTTACACATGCAGTACCAGTGACTCAGATCGAGGGTTGAAACAAGGGAGGCAAAAGCGGTCATGCTCCCCGTGATTACTGGGGGACGGAAACCTAAACGAGCAGGAAATCGGAATATCAAGCTGGAATCAAACAGGGTGAAATATAGCAATATACGACATATCAGTGTGCGCAAAGTAAACGTAGTGAGCCGTGAGAGATTGATACAGAGGTGGGGATGTCGAATCGCAATATGTTCTTACGTCGTTGGCGTGCATGGTGCAGCCAAGGCATCAGAGCGCTGCCTTCCCATAAGGCATGCATGCATATCGAATTGCGTGCATATATGAAGTGCCAACTTGCCGCAAAGGAACCGCCGGGGATCCGCCTTGGGGTCTTGGGGCCGACGGTTGAGGGATGAGGGTGCACCCCCCTACATATAGAATCCCGTGAGTGCCACCCCCATTTTGATGCAGCTTTTCTAGCACACTTTGAATTAACATAAGTCGTGGGGCACCTGCAGTAAGGTACTACATATAGTGCTCGCGGACGCACCGAAGATCGCACGATCGGGATTGATATGTAAGCCGCATGAATTATTACAATGTTGGTACACGAGCACTTGTGAGAGTATGGACACATGCACACTTTGCCACTTTTGTGCCCACGTCGGACGAGGCACCCAACGCCGCATGTTATGTGTTTATGCTGCCCATGATAGTCCCATGGCAGGATATATTGTTGTGAATTTTGGCAAACGATTTGTGGGTAGGAATTATAGCGGTGATCAATAACCATCTCAACGAAGTGATGAGCATGCATTTATTTGTATTTTCCGAAGAATAATTCTAATTAATCCTACGACGTGGGCCTTGACCGTACTAGCTTATGTCCGCACGCGTACCGCAGTGTACTATTACCGCGTTGCCGATAACATGGACATTGGTCCCACTGAAATGGATTATGAAATACAAAGTGTAATCACGGGCACAAAATCTTGCGATTCAAGATCCCCACCCCTGTAGCCTGTACCGTGGTATGAAAACTAATCAAACTAGAAATTCGATAATATGCGTCGAGAACACGAGCTAGCGCTAAGTCACACGTCGAAAGGTGTAATCTCTGGATCAATGCCATGCGTGACACTAAGGATGTGTGCCAAGGCATGGTATCGATTGTTTGATATTCTGATACTATCAATATATCAGAATATCATAATCAATTGATAGTGAATTTGTGCACTATCAGAATATTGGAATTGATTGATATCTCATGTCTGACCTGCGGTATTGATCAGACTTGCTGAGAATCAGAATTGATTGATGCCCTGGCCTGAAATATCAGAATTGATTTATTAGACATGCTGTGAATCAGAATTGATTGATCAGAAAAGTGAAATCATCAAAAACTATCAATACCGCCTGAACCAACTGATACCATGCCTTGTTGGGTGCCGCGGAAGCACTATAACCGTGAAGCGGCCACGGCCCACGACCATAAAGGTGGGCCGCTTGGCCAGTGTGTTCACCAGATACTCGGTGTGGCATGTCGGTAATGTCGGCATGTGTCATACGCTATAGTGTGTATCCCTATGATAAACCCCGAACGGTAGCAGGTGGCATTGTGCCGTTGTCGTGACATGGCATCCCGAGTCACTATAGATCTACGAGTGGTTTGGCAGTCAAGGCCCACCGCCCGGAAGGGTTGCCGGTCAGATTCCAATAGTTTATACCGCGTACAACCCACCACTCGAGGGGGGTTGATCGGGGATGGTGGTTGCCAAGTTATCGTTTACTCTTGTTCCCAGAGTTTCTCCGAGCGCGGCCTGCGACACGCGAGGGTCGACGTTACAGTTGATCGAAGAGGCTCGGAGAAATGACTGCTAGAATCTGCCTATCGGGCTGTCACAGTATGACAGTCTGATATGACAGTTCTGGTATGTCACACTCGTGTCACCGTGCCTCACAGCACGCAAGCCACTCACCGCTATATCCTTCTGTCTGAATAATAATCTTGAGCTTTGTCCAAACTGTTTTCCGTGTGCCTACCGCAGCCTTTCCGTTAGGTAGGCTATTTAATTTAGATTATTTCTTTCAGAT
This sequence comes from Cymbomonas tetramitiformis, assembly GCA_001247695.2. Lineage (NCBI taxonomy): Eukaryota > Viridiplantae > Chlorophyta > Pyramimonadophyceae > Pyramimonadales > Pyramimonadaceae > Cymbomonas > Cymbomonas tetramitiformis. The sequence continues at coordinate 11,802 of LGRX02008643.1, forward strand.
TTTAGATTAGCCCATTTCGTTTCATGTTGATTTTAGATTAAGTGTTCTTGATGTCATCCGGCTATGACCGGTGCATGCATCCATGACGCTGTACCTGTTGAGCTATCGCCATGCCATGCGAAATATTACACTGAAGAGTTGTCGCGTAGCCAAACGAGAGGGAAGTAATGAGATGTTCACGGTTGTAACCAAGATTATTTTAACCGAGAAGAATGAGACTTCGAAGTCTCGGTTTTCGACCGTGGTCTCGACTCATATTCGGATTGCACTGAATGTCCGACTGACACGCGGACAGGTATATTCCACGGTGTCGCGAGACCTCGGTCTCACTTTTTAACTTCGAAGTCTCGTTTTTCGACCGTGGTCTCAGAATTTTGACCGCGGTCTCGATTCTGACTTCGAAGTCTGGTTACAGGACTGGTACTGTACAGGTCTGTCTTCTCGCAAGAAGTTTTCGAGTTCGAAATCCACGTGAAATTTTCCACGCGCCAGATATCGTTCCGCGATGCATGTCATCTTTTCTGGGGGAAAACGAGACTTCGAAGTCTCACTTCTGAAAACTGTCTCACGTAACGAATCTGATCGCGTATCTGATACTTCCGACGTGGACCAAATATTCTTTCGTTAACCGAGATGATTACCTCGGTCTCACTTTTCGACCGAGAAGATGAGACTTCGAAGTCTCGAATTTCTGACCACGGTCTCGTTCGTGATTTCGGTTTCAGTCATCATACGGGCCACTGAATGGCCGAATTTTGAATTCCGACGCTCTCATTCGCCCGAGAAGTTTCGATCGAGAAGTTAGAAATCATCTCGGTTAAAACCGTGAACATCTCATAACATGGCTGAGCCCGACGGCTTTGAGTTCACAAGCCCGGGCAAAAAATGTGGAGGATAGTAAGACAGTAACACGCCAACTCAAAGACAGTAGCACGTCAAATCAAGATATGTTTCACACAAGACTTACGGAGGGAAAAGAATAAAAAGTGTTTTTTACACACTACAAACTCTAGCATTTTTATCTCATTGTTCTATCATCTATCTCACGCAAGAAAGCATATGCATAAGGAGTTCTTGCACGCATATCATACGCACGTACGAAAAAGCATTTTTCTTTTCACGCATCTTTAGTATTTGCCGCCGCCACGCATTTCGCGTAAACAGCCACTTCCTTGTCCGAACCCGCCTTCACACGTGTCGCCTTTGAAAAGAGTATTTGTCCCTTGAACGTAGAGTTGACAATGATCATCCATTGACACCCTTCTGATGCACTTAGCCTAAAAGCTTTTCCCTCTAGGCATTTCTTTCCCCACCATGCCCTTTGAAGCGCGTCGTTTTTATTGATCCACGTCGAGGGGAGAAGGAACGCGCAGAAATCTCGGCACCTCTCCGCAAAATACATAAAGGCCACCAGCTCAGCACCTGTGCAAGCTGGGGCGCATATGTAATTCGCGACCTGGATATTTCCGTTGACGTTCTTGTCGTAGATGTCCAACCGCATGTCCAACTTAATGGACTTTTTTTATGGCAGGGTGATCGACCGCCTTGAAGTCGAACTCCTTGTAGTGGGCTGGCGTCAATGACGTTTTGAGGAAACGCTGCACGTTAGGGATTATCCCAGAACCTCCCGCAAACGGGTCCACTATCGTTTTGCAATTTACCTTTGCCTTGTTCACGAAATTCGCCTTGTTGAATTTCTGAACAAGCCGATGGACCTGCTCTTCTGGTACACATTCTCGCACCGCATCTCGTGGCAAGCTAAAGCGAGTTTCTTGGACTTTCTTGTAAAGTTCATTGACCATATCCACGGTCACCGAACACAATGGCACGTATGTTTGAGACCATTCCCGCAAGGTTTCGGGGGATTCCATGTAATCCCTCGTTTGTCTCGCACTTTTGCGGCTCCTCTCCTTTGACAACTTATTACATTCCTTGCAGTATTTTGAGTCGCCAACTATCTCATGCCCGCATTTTCTTTTCATTGTTGCTATGTTGGTTTTTAATCCCTAGGTATTTTTATTACGGATAGATATCCAAACCTGCGCGCTACTTTTCAAAGTGGTAGCCAGTTCTCACGTTCTCGAAAACATGTCCCAATTCTCGTTTCTCTGTCCCAATTCTCGGTCACTGGCCAACTGCGACTCAGCGCGCTATGAATCGTGGGTGACAGCCACGGTGACACTATTGCGATCCAGTTCCCACGTTCTCGAAAACATGCCCCAATTCTCGTTTCGCTGTCCTAATTCTTGGTCACTTGTCTTCAGTCACGTGACAGTCGATTGAAGTTCATCGCACCCGCGGAAAGCAAATTGAAAATGGAAACGAGCCTAACCCCTTCCAGAGTTGCATATTCACGGCCGTGAATTCCAGAATCACGGCCGTGAATTCCGTATGTCCGAATGGAACCAAAAACCGTAGGGTTAAAATCGAACGGTTTTTGGTTCCATTCGGATTTCAGTTTCGACATACTCGTTGAATATAGTGCCTTTGAAAGCGGTGGGTTGATGGTGGGGGGGCCTTTTTTTCAAGGAGAACACGCCGTGAGTGTCTATTACAACGGCGCCCACCATTATCACAAGCGAGACAAACCTTCTTAAAGCTTTTTGGAGGCTTCCTCATGATGGCAAGCGGGAACGAGAGCGTTTGATCTGTGTGCACATTATTTGAACACGAGTCGTGAAAAGGACCACCGGTAATAGCCGGATGACATCAAGAAAACTTAATCTAAAACCAACATGAAAATGGGCTACTCTAAAATCTGAAAGAAATAATCTAAATTAAATATTTTCCCTTTCCGTTAGCTGCGTTTAGTCATTTCTAGTAGGTTATGGACCCACTTCACTTTTCGACACTGCTTATTTTATGTTAGCTCGTTGTAGTTAACTAGGAGTTCACTGGGGGATCCCCCACTCTTTCGATGGAATTGCTTACTTCATGGGCGGTATTTGATTTTGCGGGTTGCTTTCGATCGCTCTTGAGCGGCTTCCTTACTGTCTTCATCGCGTGGGGCGGAACGTGCGTGTGGATACTTTCCGGAGATTCTTCATTCTTTGGATGCCGACTCTTGGCGCTCTTGGGACCGTGCATTTTATGCTCGGGCAGCTTATTTCCGTTGGGGTTGGTGGTGCTTGGGGTTCTCTTTAACCCAAAGCTACTTTTCTTATCTCGCGGCAGTAATCAAAGTTATCGCACCGTACTTTAGTCGCTCCGGGCATTTCTCGGTGTTTGCCTTGGGCGAGCTGTGGTGATGCGTGTTGAGACTTCGAATGCTTTTCGAGGAGTGTGTTCCGACATATTTTCCATATGAAGCGCCCACTCTCTCATTAGGTGGTGGTGTTTATACTTGGAGTCCACTATTCCGTGGACGCCGGCTTCGACGATTGTTTTCATTGGGTTGATTATGCTAGTGCGGTGTGCAAGTTTCTATTTCTTTATATCTCTTTGAGACTTACTACGACGATTGTTGGTTGCGAATGGTCTTGTTTTTTTCCCTTGTCGAGCTTACTTTGGCCGTGGTTGGCTAAGACGGCCGCTTGGAGAGGTGGTGCGCGACGGTGCGTTTGGGTACGAGTGGGAATTTTGAGATGAGCTGTTTGCGGTGGGCGACTTGAGCCGCGGCTATGGGGATTCGACCTGGACCGGGCTTCGTCGACGCAATGTTCATTTACGGTTTTTTTCGCTTGCCCTGGTCCCGCTTGCTGCCGATTCTTGGGCTGGTGTCTGCGGCACCTTCGACCTTGGCGACGTCTTTCAGTGCCCCTCGCTCGCATGGCTTTACCGCTCCTCCTTCCGTGGCTGTGACGTCGCATTTTCCTCACGGCCTTATCCAAACGCGCTCATGCACACCGCCTTTCCTCAGACTTTTCTACAGATGGGTATGATCGCAAAGAATGAGCGGGGCTTTTGTAACCGACATCGTCCGCTTGTATGTGCCTAGCACGGGGTCATCCCTTGTAGGTTAACTTGGGAGTATTCGGTGCCGTGTTTGCCATGATTCACTGTATTAAACTTTGGGTCCATAGTAGCAGTAACTAGGGATCCCGCAGTTTAGGTGGTGTGATGTGAACATGGTGTCACCTCGTGTGGGGTGGTGTGCTAGAATCTGCCTATCGGGCTGTCACAGTATGACAATCTGAAATGACAGTTCTGGTATGTCACACTCGTGTCACCGTGCCTCACAGCACGCAAGCCACTCACCGCTATATCATTTTGTCTGAATAATCATCTTGAGCTTTGTCCAAACTGTTTTCCGTGTGCCTACCGCAACCTTTCCGTTAGCTGCGTTTAGTCATTTCTAGTAATGACCGTATGGACTTGTGGACCCCAGAACGTTACAAACCCTAAGTCTAATTTAGTCCATAAGCTCTGGGAAGTGGGAACAAGAGTAAGTTATCGTTAATCGTAGTTCGTAGAACAAATAGTTACCCCTAGCAATCCGAATCGGGACCTCTCCGATTCATACGTAAACGTATAAATTATTGTATATGTATTGAAGTTTTCTGCGGTTTGTAGCGATCGAAAGGTGAAGGTAAAACCCAAAGTACTTCCCGGGGAGGAGAGATTTCTGTGACAGTGGCGGTGCTTACAAGCACCAATTTCAACAACCAACTTTTGATTACTTCCAGGGAGGTGGTTGGTGCTTCCCCGTTGGAATCCAGGGAAATGAAGAGTCAGCCCAACTGCAGAGGCCCACACCGACCTACAAGTTCCTTTACCCGAGGGAGTGGCGGGTGTGGGTAACTTTGTTAGTTGGTAGACTCGGAGCCCGAAAGTACTCGCAGAATGATGAAGTTTGCGTTTCGCAAAGCTTTGTAAGCGCAAGCGTGGTGGGCCCATAACCTGATAGAACGGGTGAAAAGAGGTATATATTTGTGTGAATATATATAGCAATTTCACTGCAATAGGGGCTCAGAAAGCAGTGCTGGGGAAACCGGTGATAACAAAACTGATAGAGAGATTACGGGAGTGAGCTTTCTAGCAGGTCGGTGTCATACGGTGACACACGGGCAGTGACACACGCAGCAAGGGGTGATACTAGGAGAAGCTGGACCCCCATACAGTGGGGGGGGATTTCAGCTTCCCCGTGACAAAGCTTTCCGAAAGACCTTTCACATTCACAAACTCATGTGGAGTGTGCAGGCCGTTCGATGCCTTGCACCTCCCGTCGTTTCAAGTTTCGCTCCACATCACTCTCGCCTCTGTGATTTGTCCGATGTCAAAATGTCTTGCCATCTCCCCAACCTCTTCAACTTCCGTGACGTCACGGTGACCAGTCATGACGCAGGCATTCCATGCCGTCTGACTGTTGAGACTCTGTCTCACCCACCACGGTTCAGGTTGTCGCGACGCGACCAATCAAAACTCAGGAAAGTCGTACTGCCGGATTCATCGGAACTCCGTCCCGAGGAAAATCCCCCAGTGAGCAAACACCACAAAATTCTCAGGAAAATTCGTCGGGCCCTCGGTTGGCCTCGGGCTCAATTTTTCAGGGTCAGAAATTCCAGCATAATTGCGAAATACATTTCTCAATGGGTAAACGCAAATATGGATAACTATTGAAGTTACATAAAAGATAATAGTACGATACCGACGTGGTTGGGTTTGATTCTGACAAGCGAAGTTGGTAAACGCCAACTTTGACTTCCACATCTCAAGAAGGAAACAATGCGCCATAACCCACAAAGATAAATCTGCCTAAGGCTTATCCTAACTCAATGATCCTAAAACTTTGCATGAATATTGAAGACAAATATATGAATATATGCAAATGGGATGCCTTTGATGTGGTTGGGTTCGAACCCAAGCAAGGTTGGCATGCCCAACCTTGACTTCCACACCCCAAGAGGTCGCGAAGAAGACGCCATAAACCCCAAAACAAAATCAGTCTATAGCTTATCCCAACCCGATGTTGCTCAAACTTTGTATGCATATTCAAAATGAGTTGAATAAAACGTGAGAACAAGGTGGGTCCGATGTGGTTGGGTGTGATCCCAAGCTAGGTTGCCCTAGACTTCCACACCTCAAGAAAGCGTGCCCCTCCTCGCCATCGGAAAACCTGCGACACAAGCTGCACAAAACGAGTATCGTGAGTCGGCACATATGCATAAACAAACTGAAAAATAAAAGCAGTCAAACACTTCCGAAATCCCTGCGCATAACACAGCAGCCACAACATCGTTCCGCCCATGAGGCGAAGCGAAGGACCGTTGAGAAAATTATGAGCAGTGAATGTTGGTGCGCAGCTCTTTATCCTTGAGCGAGTCAACGCCAACGGCAATCGTATCCGCGATATCGCTATCTACCGGAATATCCAAGTACACTAGATATCAGAAAGTCCCGTACTCGTGTGGATAAACTGTGTAAGATAAATAAACCCTAAGCTAGATATACCCGGAACGGTCTCGGACGGTCTCGGAGTCTAGCCTACCTGTGACACGGCGTGTGTCACAGTACGAACCTACAGATCAGTCAGCAGTCCAGTGTTGGTCCTAGGGATCTGTCATAGGGGCCTGACCGGGACTCCCAGTCAGGGCTGCCTATACAGATTTCAGCACACCACCCCAGCACTGTGGGTGGTGACTGGCTAGGAGAGTCAGAAAATGTAAGGCTGTTAAGTGTTAGGGCAGGAGCCAGGGTGACAAGGCCTAACTGCTAATCTAACTGTGCAATTCTGATACACAAATTAGAACCCTCTAGCTAGCACAAGAGCAGAAACTCACAGGCAATTAAGGTCCTGCTAAACTACTGAAAGGCTCTGTGCCAGCAAGTCAAATTGAAGATTTTAAAGGTGTCAAAGTAAAACCATAAACCAGATTGAAGAAGTCTTTGAGGTCACAGGAGTTCTGCACACCACCATGTCGGTGTGCCTCCAGAGTGAGCAAGAGGTCAATCGACAGTACCAAAGTAGTCAGCGGTGGCCTCACGGAAGTCCATCCCATAGTAGGAAGTAAAGTAACCAGCTCCATAATAGTGCCCCGCATCAAGAGGACCGCTCTCATGTAAGGCCATGCCGTAGTAGAATGCCATGTCAATACCCAAATCCGCTTGAGCCAAATCCTGAAATGCTAAAAAGCTCAAAGTGTCAGGAGGCTCGGGCGGCTGAAGCTGTGGCACATCGTCAGGCAATAGGAGACCCTGAGCCGTCATCACCGGATCAAGAAAATCATTCGTAGAGAAAAATGACGGAGCCTCCCAATCGAGATCACCACCAGGCGAAGGCATCTCCGTAGCCGATGCACATGCCGACACAGCAGAAGCTGTGGACGCCGAAACAGACACACCTGCAAAAGAAATGCACAACAGAGAGAGCACCGCGAGAGCGCCGATCGCCGGCGTGCCAAAGCCGAAAGGCGGCACACCGCATCCGATAGCACCGGACGGAGCCCGCGGCTTCACCGCGAAAGTACCGTCGGCGTAATCCTCGTAGTCGTCCGTGTCATAGCCTGTCAGGTCAGACGGGTGGACGGCGGCGTGATTCACCGTCTGCACGAAGCCTCCGAACTCACCGCATGTCGCCTCTGTGGTGGTCACCCGCGCCGATTGAACTGGCGCGGGCTGTACATCCTTCGCCTGCGAAACAGGCATAGCAGGGGCCGGCACGGCGGACGCCGATGCCGCCGCACCACCTGCCGGAACCTGCCCCTCCGGTGTGATCCCCGCCGCAGCGGCAGGGCCACACACCAAAGCCGATGCATGCTCCTCAACCGCACTCCCAGGAACAAAGGATGCGTGAGTGTAATGTACCTGCTCTTGGGCGGCCTGAACCTCAGAGGTGAGGGCATCAAGCCGCCGCAAGATGTCCTCGTCGTCGGTCCCGCCAGAAGGCGGAGGCGGTACGCTGAATCCGTAGGCCGACACGTCGATGCCGCCAATCCCGCCCGCGGAAAGCACAGCGGGGGGACCATAAGCCGAAGCCGCACGGGCGAAGGCCTCCGGTCCATCATCCGCAGCCTCCTGGAAAACCTGCACAAGTGCCAGGGTGTGAAGACCCTCCGCATCCTCCTCCTCAATAGGAATGCAGAAGGCCGCTGCCGTGGCCGACGAATGCTGGCGCCCACCAAGAGGGCAGTCGCGGTACGCGTGATAGGCGTCCCCTTTGCCCGCCTTGCGGCAACGGTGGCAAAGGGGCTTGGCCTTCATGCTGTCCCTGTCGAACCCCACAGACGGTGCCGGGTGCACACCCACCCGATGGCCTCGCGGATGCTGCTTACCGCGCGGCTGCGGCTGCTGCTGTCGCTGAGCCGCGCCCGCACGATTGCCCTGCACAAGCGCCTTCAAGGCGGCGATTTCGTCGAGAAGGACCGCGTACTCAGAAGACGTGATAAGGGCGGAGGGCTTACCGCCCGCCCCCAGTGTCTGCTTCTCACGCACTGCCGCCCCATCATCCGACTGCGCCCAGGCCTGAAAGATGGCCACGACGAGCGCCTGGAGCGAGCGGAGAGTGACCCCGCTAAGGTCACCCGCAAGCGGGTACCGCACCTTCACCGCCGCGTAGAACACGGGGTCGAGGCGGTTGTAGAGGGACAACTTACGGGTCTCGTCGGTGGGCTGCCAGTCAGGAGCGCGGTTATCCCGCACCAGACGTTGCTCACGAGCCAAGATCGGCTGCGGGTCAACGCCTGCGGGATAACGAAGCGCCGCATGCTCCTGCTGGTGGCTCTCGCGAAGGACTGTCGGCACGCTCCCCTTGATGATGTCGATGAGGGCACGACGTCCATCTCGGTCAGCCGAAGAGTCCGTACCCCGAAGCCAGGTGTCGGCCACAGAGTTGCGCTCCACGACGAGGGCCAAGACGTCATAGAGTAGTCCATTAACCTTCTCGATAACCAAAGAGGTGGGGTCGTCGAGGTCAAAGGGGGCCAAGTCCAGTCCAGCGGACTCAAACTCGGTCCGAAGCTGCACCACCAACTCGGAGAGGCGGTCGGTGTCGTCGGTACCACGATAATGATGTTTCTTGGAACCAAGGATATCCTCGCGGATACCCTTGGCCCAAGCCCGATGTAGTCTCCCCTTGTAGACCACGTCGACCGCAGCGTGTTGGTCAACGAGATGCTTCCGCAACGCGACAGCGGCGTCGGAGTTGCTGGAAGGATTAGGGGGCACCACAGGCGGGGTGCTAGCGGTTGGGGTGTCCCGAACCGCATCTATAAGCCGTATAGAGGCGTCCAAGTCGGAGTCCTTTAATAGGCGTTTACGAGCTCGAGTAGATGTTGCCATACTTTTGAAAGCCAGAGAAAAGATGATGCGCGGTAGCACGTTTGGGTGTTGTGGCGGAAATGGAGGGATGACGTAACGGCAGAACGTGCGGAGCGGCGAAAAGAGCGTGGGGCACTTGCAAATGTCGATGTGGTCGAAGGCGTCCGGAGCACCAGCCCAAAATACGTAAACCAGCGGGATCAGCGCAGGCAGAACAACGCAAATGAACATTGCCACAACCGAGCAATAGCAACGCGCGGTGCCCATGACTCGCAGCCGCAAAAGACGTCTACCGTAAAATCATGTCCAAATCCTAGTCGCACCCAAACGCGCAAGTGCGCACCACCTCTTCAAGCGGCTGCTTAGCCAATCATGGCCAAGATAGCAAGTGGAATGAAAACGTGGATGGGGCCACGACCTACCGGAATATCCAAGTACACTAGATATCAGAAAGTCCCGTACTCGTGTGGATAAACTGTGTAAGATAAATAAACCCTAAGCTAGATATACCCGGAACGGTCTCGGACGGTCTCGGAGTCTAGCCTACCTGTGACACCGCGTGTGTCACAGTACGAACCTACAGATCAGTCAGCAGTCCAGTGTTGGTCCTAGGGATCTGTCATAGGGGCCTGCACCGGGACTCCCAGTCAGGGCTGCCTATACAGATTTCAGCACTATCGATGGAAGATAAATACAAAATAGATGATATGTTTTAATAATCCTGGAAATGGTCAGGACTCAGGTTCGATATCGCGAGATGACAACGTACGGCGTTTTTCGTTTGTAATGAACATCATTTTATACACCATCTTCTGACTCAAGATGCATCGAATATACCCGAAATATAAATTACTTTAAACGATCTGGATTTAGCAGATTCTTGATCCGACTGCTTTCGTGGATGAAGATAATGATGGAGAACTCTGGCAAACTGCCGTACGGCTACTCTCGTCCCCAAGAGTTTAGACGAGCCGCGCTTCGCGCGGCTACCCGCGATTCGATTCGAGGGCTGCGTTACTTGATGATTGTGGAGCTCTCCGGACGCCCATAAGCTCAATCTGCGTTACAAACCCTAAGTAATATTCGCGCTATTTCGGTCCGGAGACTCGGGTTCCAGAGTAGCCGTACGGCGTATTAAGAGTGTAATGAAAATCCTCAGATGCGAATTATATTTTTCATTGTTTACAAATTCCGTACAGCCGTTCGATTACATCGGAAGTACATCTAAACCGTTATTGAAATCGCACCGGTATCTTTCTGGAATCTGTCCGCTTCCGTTCGCGCTTCTTAAGCGCTTTACACTGTGAAAACCTAGTGCAGCAGGGTAGATTAATGAAGAGATTGATAACTCTTCGCGATATATTAGAAGCGAATAATGTTTAATATAAGGTATTATGAACGCTAGGAAGCATCCCCGCACAGATTCGGTGACTGGAAGCAGATCCCGGATTCCCCGCTTCGTGTGGCGGAAGCGGGAACCGGCATCCGCAAAACGGCATTCCCTTCGGTATCCTGCCGAAGGGAACGCTAAGAAATAGTAATAACAACGACTTAAACATATTTTCAACGCTGTATGTGTGCATCTGTGTTTCATTTGGTCATTTGGTTCACACGCTTCGAGCCCCGCGGCACATCCGGGATGGCGCTTCAGAACTAGCAGATTGATCTGCTGTTTCTTTGAGCGCAAAACGGCCAGAAGGGTTTCGTTTAAGCGAAACTTTTCTGCGTCTTTGAGAAACACTTTCGGAATATTTTTCATACATCTTATCCACTTTTGGATGCGCCATACTGCAAGGCGGATAATGCAGCGGATCAAAGCGAACCCTGAGCGATAAACGTACCCACCGTAGTGGAACGTTGACGATATGTTTTCGAGTGAAACTTGAAGTATATCGGAGAGAAAAGTTTTAGTTTGAAAGATTCATCGGAAGGAAATCTTTCAAATCTCAGGCATCATGCGCCAAATTGAAAGGCGGAAACGATCGGGCGGGAACCCCTACCCTAGGGCTCTCGTTAGCAGGCGGGAATCCTGCGAACGAGAAGAAACCCTTCCGATAGATCGAACCGCCGTGAAAAGTTGACCTTAGCACAGCTTTGACCGGAAGCGTACATGCACATTAAACGGCATTATGCACATTTAGTCGGTTTCGAGTTACCCACCTGTCAGAATACGGAATCTGATGGTGCAGATACAGTCTGACAGAATATTTACGGTCGCGATGTAGCCTTTTGGGTCATCATGACTGCGGCGATTACATCGAAATTTTTTGTATAACATAAATAGTATATGGAGACAAAACGATGTACAAACGGTGCGCCGAAAAAAACACCCACCAGATCGCAATGACCGATTCAGATCAAAAATTCAGGGTTTTCGATGCACTGTATGTTCAACCTAAATTCGCTAACTCATTTTTTCGAAGCGCAGTAAGTTTTCATGTATTAGTATGCCACTTAGGAAGTATACCGATACTTCAAATTGTTCCAAACGGTGTCCTACGTGTTAGCGCGAGAAGATTCTTGAAAACGAGCCTCATTTCGTTGCCTCACACCTTGTAGCGCTCAATCGAGCATCCGCTATACCCCCGTTCGTGCGGGGGTATATCGGATGTGCGCAACGGATGCGCAAGAGCCTCAGCATCAATATTCTGTTTTACTTTTTACCTAACTCAAAGCGAATCTAAAGATACAAGCGAAAATCCGTTGAAAATCCGTTTTACTTGAGAAGTGGAAACTTTGCGCGAAGGGCTAAGCCCGCGGGCATCTCAAAATGTTGAGAATGGCTTACTCGATCCCGAGATTGTTGGTACCCCCGTGATACTAACAGTCTTGGGAATAACATATGACCCATATGCGTGCTTAGTATCACGCAGATGGTTCATATGCATCAAGTCAAACAAGGACTGCAGCCCTTTTCGCTTAGCGTCGGAAAACTAAAATGAGAAGTTGCGAGTGGCGCAAATAGGTCTGAACGGGAAAAATCGTTCTGATCGGCCGCTCTGAATCGCTGAAATCGTCATTCTGTCATTTTCGGCGATTGTGAGCCGTCGTCACAAATTATCGTCCCATTGCGACGCTAACAGTGAGGGCCGGGTGATAATTTCGGCGCACCGTTTGTACAACGCCTGGGAATTGTGTCATACCAGGCTGAAATCCAGCGTCTGTAGTATTACCCTTTCTCAATTATCCACACGGGTTCGTGCCACGCCACGTGCCACTCGACTGACGGAAAACGTTACCACTTTCGACTTTGAACTTTCTGCAAGTGAGCACATGAACGAACCTCTCGTCTGTTCATCTCGATCACTCTCTCCTCTGATCGGTCTGTGATAAAGATAAGCCAAAAGCGGCATGAAAAAACTCCATGCAGAGCGCAACATCGCGGATGCGGAAGAGGAAGTTGACAGAACCAGTCGGGTACTAGAAGATGAGGAAGAGTATGACAGCGAAGGTTTCTTACTTCGGCCCAAGAGACAGAAGACGGAAGAGCCATCCACGTTTGAAGTGGTAGAAGATGAAGAAGAGTACGATAGCGAGGGTTTCCTTTTGAAGCCGGTTGTGCACAAACAAAGGTTCCCCCAAAGCATTCCTACGATCTCCAAAAACTTCTTCTCGTTGGCCAAGTTAGCGCTTATAAAGGAGTCCAGATATCAGCACCTTTCGTCGCTTTTCTGCGCTGATCTTGCAACTTGGCTTCAATTATCCCTAGGCGTCAGCGACGCGAATTCAACGTTGATAATACCGATATATTTCGAAACATTGAAGGCTCAAGTGCTGTAGGCATCGGGCGTGAGTCCCTGGGAAGCCATGCACTACAGGAGGTTAACGGACCGAACTCGCGTGCTTTATTGGTGTCAGGCCCTTGCTCGATAACTCTCACCGTCAGTATGGGTATTGGTGCACAGTCTTCCAGTCGTCAGAAGTAGTGGGTGGAGTACAAACCCTTTTCTGCGATCCTGGTCTTGGAAGCGAGAACACAGGTCGTATCTTTCGACCCTCTGACCTTCCTGTTCCATTCAGATTGAGAAGCGCAAACGCTGATGCTTTGTCCCTGCGATGAGGTAGTCGGTGAGCAGGTTGTTTCCGCTGATTCCGCACCCTCTTTCAATCGCTTTCATGACGTGCAGTTACGTCGAGGGAGAGTTTAACGTGGCATCATCAATGTAGAAAGTCATCAAACCAGAAATGCTGAACACAAGTTTTGTACCACTATATGGTGGCGGTAATGGAATAGCAGAACTATCGCTTGTATGGAGTATTACGGGATATTGAATTTTGGAGTCTGACATTTTGGTAGTGATATGTTTTCCCCAGATCTGATGAGGAGCGATTCGAGAAACCTTATCAGCACGTTGTCAAGGGAGCAGACGGTACTTTCAATTAACCTTTTATTTTTAACCTTTTCCCGATGTTTTAGACAATTTTACAGCCTGTAAGCGCTAAAATTCGAGTGTGAGAGTGTGATACTGAAGAGAACGGAGCTCATGCCGAGCAGAAGCTTGCCAACGTGGCTCCCTTCCAAATCGCAGCTGGCAGCTACTTGTCTAAGACCCTCGTCCAGCAACGCCAATTATAATAATTGACAGGTTTCGTTTTGCACACTTTGTCAAACTTTCTGAACTGCTGAATGAACCTCACTTCGAGGAAGTTTCTGGTATTTCAGGAGAAGTTCAACTGTCCATCGAGCAACAGCCGTTCTCACCGGAAGGCTTTGCTTCTACGGTATGGGACTCGAGGTGAGAGACAGTGGCCGGAGATCCGAAAGCCTGGCACTTACAGGGCAATGACTGTGCAAATATATTCAGTCTTTTATCGCACCTGTAGAAGACCTGACCGGTAGGCTTGCTGTCAGATCTGTTTGTATAAGCTGTCAGATTTGTTTTGAAAGGGATCCTACAAGTTTTGTTCTCTTGAAGTATATTAAGGTTTGTCCCCTAAATCGGTTCGTCTGTAGCACCGTCGAAACAGTAGAGTCGCTGGACTGCCGCCGTGTTTCCGATGGTTGGCTGTCAGAAGCGAACAACGGTAACAAGGGAGAGTCTTGATAAAACCTGGATCTCTGGGCATGCAGTTTGACCATAAAAGGGGCAAACCTCCGCAGCGACAAGACGCATTATCAGAAATCAGTTGTTTTCTTTCCCCAGTTCTTTTGGGTACCCTTCTATTCGTTTGCACTTCGGTCGTGGTAGATTCTGAGACTCCATTTCATTTCTAGGTTGTGCTTAAGGTATGCATCTCTTCGTGCACCCCTCGGCCTCCTTGGTTTTGCACGTTTAGGCCACATAGTTTTGCACCTTGGCTGACGCGTGTTCGTATGCATACTTGGGGGGACGCGGTGAGCATATCCTAGATTCATACTATATCAGCGGGCCACCGATCTTATTTTAAACTCATACCCAACTCATTGACACTCGGGCCAGTCAAGTGGGACTGGCTTCGGTCAGTGTAGCGCACTGACCGAAGTGGCGACGTGATATCTGTGTGTGACTATAGCACTGCCTCTTGGAGAGCTCGGTAGATTCGTCTGTCGTGCTGCGAGGAGAGGCAGAAGGTGGTGATGTACACCTTCTGTGTTTTCCCTTGATTTTTGTGGGGAGCACTTAGGTGCCCGCATGTTTCCTTTTTTTGACATGGGGTGTCCATGCTGTGTGGTGTGACTGCATTCATGACATAACCATGGACCAACAGGTCCCATCCATCGACCGGGAGCCACTGGGGGGCATGCCAGCAGGGTCCGCTTACTCCGTAACCCAGAGACCAACAGTTGTTTGGCAACGATCGGTCACATCGTATCATCTTTCCATGCTGCTTTGCATTTGGGTTGGGAATATGTATGCGTTTGTGGTATCTTGTCACGGCCCCGCCCTGCTCTTGATTTGCTTCTCACATCCACTGGGATGATGGTGGGTTGGCTTTTGCTGGCCGATCTCATGCCGTTCAGTGTGTGACTATAGTCCGAGAACATGCACTTTCAGGCGAGGGCAAGGTGAATGATTGCATCTCGTGACAAATATGCTTTTATCAACGGAGCGAGAAAGCCACTTATGTGGCAAGATGTATTGAGGCTCTTCGCATTGTGCTTGCGTCGGGCACAGCATCGTGATGAGCAAATACATGGAGCGATGGAGGGAGAACTTTACAGGGAAACGTTGCCTAGAGCTCGGTGCGGGTTGCGGGCTTGTAGGTGAATGCGCCCCCATGCACTCGCTGCAGTGAGGCGTCGCAGTGACCCTCCTATGCCCCAGTGCATGCACTCGCTGCAGTGAGGCGTCGCAGTGACCCCCCGATGTCCCAGTGCATGCACTCGCTGCAGTGAGGCGTCGCAGTGACCCCCCTATGTCCTCCTGCAGTGAGGCACCGCAGTGACCCCCCTATGTCCCAATGTCACGCACCCTTAGCGTTTGAGTAGTGCCACTAAGGAAACCCAATAGCTGTCCAGCTCACACACATGCACGCGCGCACCACGTGGCACCTCAGACAATCCTCAGGGCAGGCACACTCCGTGGACCCGCACCACGTGGCACCTCAGACAAACCTCAGGGCAGGCACACTCCGTGGACCCGCACCACAGGCCATCCCAGATCTTCAGCAACTCTTAATACTCAGCGACCCAAATTGTAGGTGTAACGCCGGGCCCCCGGAGCAAAGAGATTTGTGACAGCAAGGCGTGCACGAACGCATCGGATCCCGCAAGGCACGCGTTCCTCACAAGTTGATGTATAGAACTCGCCACGTGCAGGCGTTTCACACGCCATGTTACCGCTAACTGCATGGGGCATAATGCAGGCGCCACCATGTTGCCACTAACTGCATGGAGCATAGTGCAGGCGCCGTCATGTCGCCGCTAACTGCATGGAGCATAGTGCAGGCGCCGCCATGTTGCCACTAACTGCATGGAGCATAGTGCAGGCGCCGCCATGTTGCCACTAACTGCATGGAGCATAGTGCAGGCGCCGCCATGTTGCCACTAACTGCATGGAGCATAGTGCAGGCGCCGCCATGTCGCCGCTAACTGCATGGAGCATAGTGCAGGCGCCGGCATGTTTTTTGGGGGTTTTTTATGGGTTAGGGTTTTAGGGTTTTTAAATATGCCACTAACTGCATGGAGTATAGT
>LGRX02008644.1:0-37227 GCA_001247695.2 Cymbomonas tetramitiformis
TTCACCCGATGGTTTTCGGAACCACGGGGTCGGTATATGAACACAACGCAAGGGCTCTCACGCAACACCTCGGCTTCAACAAGAAGGAAGCGGAGGCCCTCCTCAAGAAAATCGGTAGCATCGCGGTGGAATGGGCTGCCAAGATGTTGATTTCACACAGCAGGTCGGAGAAGGAGAAGGCTCTGAAAAACAGTAAGAAGCCGCCTTGATTGTGCATGTGACTAGGGGCAGGCGTAACAGCTGTGCACCTTCAAATATCACGCTTCCAGTAGGAAGAGTCACATTTTTTCTTTTTCTTTTCTTTCGGCCGGGGCTACCTCTGAAAGTGTCCTACTACGACAACTACGCATGACCCTCAAGAAGAAGTCCCCGGCAGAGGCACACAAGATGGCTGAGCGCAGTCGTCGCCATGCTACACGGCGTCCCGCGACTACACCCTTCAGTCATCGCCAACGGAAGTACGAGTTGGACAAGCTTATACTTGCCCGCTTGCGTGGTCGCATGGGCGGCACATTGGGCTTGGCCTGGGCAGAGTTGAGCCCACGCGAGCAGCGTCGGGCTGTGGAGCAAGAATACGGGCCGAAGACGAATGTACCTCAAGAAGGCCGACCTTGGGAGACGACTGGGCTCCGTCGCCTTCGACGGCGTCAAGCGTCGGCGGCGATATCAATACAGCAAGCCTATCGCTTGTGGCGACGTCGGTGGGCACAACGAGCGCAGGACACCCCCTTTGACTCCCATGCGCTCAAGACGGCCTCCGCATGGACCACGGCAGCCCAGCGGGTCAGACAGTGCGGCAAGGCGATTGTGCATGCTGTGTTCGGACGTGTTCGACGAGCACACCCACCTCCCAACCCTGCTCCTCTCAAACCAGACGAGACAGTTCTTGCGGCAACTCTGGGATCGAGCCCCTCGGACCTAACCCACAGCACGGACGAGTCCGAGATGGAGATTCATTGCAGCCAGTACCGGTTGCAGCAACACCGTGAGCAGTCCTCGGGGGAGGATACGCCTACCCGTCGTTCGAAGCCTTCGAGGAGTGGGAGGAAGCGTACGACCTTGGACCAGCGGATGAAAGCCTGGAGGAAGAATGAAGCTGCACGTCTTGCGGCTTGGGAGGCTGCGCGTCTTGCTGCTTGGGAGGGTCTGAGCACGACCCAGCAGCCGGCGGGCGAACCTGAGCACCTCGAGGAGGAGCTGAGTATGACCCAGCAACTGGCAGGCGGATCGGGCAGCATACCGCCAGCATGCAACCAACGTGCTGCATCCTGCCCTAGTCCGCCCGAGGAGGAGCTGAACATGACCAGCAGCTGGCGGGAGGACCTAACAGCCCACGCCGGCATGCAACTCGACCGGCTGAGCATGCAACGGGCCTGTCCCCGCATGCAACACGCCCCGACCAGCATGCAACACGCCTGGTTCAGCATGCAACCAGTGGATTCCAGCATGCAACCAGCGCCTCACAGCATGCAATCAGTCCGGCTGAGCATGCGACCGGCTCGCCTGAGCATGCAGCATGCCTTGCTGAGCATGCAACCAGCCGGCCTGCGCATGCAACCAGCCGGCCTGCGCATGCAACCGGTGGGTCTCAGCATGCAACCTGCCCAGCTGAGCATGCAACACGCCCAGCTGAGCATGCAACCCACCTCGCTGAGCATGCTGCCAGCTCGCCTGAGCATGCAGCATGCCTTGCTGAGCATGCAACCAGCCGGCCTGCGCAAGCAACCAGCCGGCCTACGCATGCAACCAGTGGGTCTCAGCATGCAACCTGCCCAGCTGAGCATGCAACACGCCCAGCTGAGCATGCAACCTGCCCCGTGGGTCTCAGCATGCAACCTGCCCAGCTGAGCATGCAACACGCCCAGCTGAGCATGCAACCTGCCTCGCTGAGCATGCAACCAGCTCGCCTGAGCATGCAGCATGCCTTGCTGAGCATGCAACCCGCCCGGCTGAGCATGCAACACGCCTCGCCCGGCATGCAACACGCCCGGCTCAGCATGCAACCAGTGGGTCTCAGCATGCAACCTACCTCGTTGAGCATGCAACCAGCCTGGCTAAGCATGCAACCTGCCCGGCTGAGCATGCGACACGCCCGGCTGAGCATGCAACCAGACAGCCTGGGCATGCAACCGGCTCCGCCAAGCATGCAACATGCCCCGCTGAGCAGGCGACGCGCCTGGCCCAGCATGCAACCGGTGGGTTCCAGCCGCTGGAAAGCGGATCAGACAGCGACTCTACACATGTCAGCGCTACCGACAGTGGCATTACCCACGTCAGCGCCACCGACAGCGACACGACGGACGTTAGCGCCACCGACAGCGACACAACGCACGTCAGTGCCACCGACAGCGACACCATTCACGTCAGCGACACCAACAGTGACACCACCCACGTCAGCCCCACTGATAGTGATACCACTCACGTCAGTGTCTCGACCAACGCCACCACGTACGTCAGTGCCACTGAACATGGTAGTGGCGAAGAACACGAGTGCAACGCCTTGGTGGACGAGGCTGCACCCGCTTTGAGCTCTCACCCAATTGAAGATGCTCTTAAATGTAAGCGTGTTCAACTGGATGGGGGGGTGCGCTGGAAAGCAAACACTCGAACAGGGACACTCTTGGCACACACACTGTCAGCGGTGCGGGACGAGGAAGGACCCTTACTCCTGGTGTTCTATGCCTACCTTCGTGGACACCGAGTAAAGGTGCTGGTGGACTCAGGCGCCTCGGACAACTTCATCTCGGCGGATTGTGCCCGTACCTGTGACTTGACAGTGCGCTCAGGGACGCCAATGAAGGTCACACTGGCAGATGGATCTGTAAAGACCGCTGGAGAGGTGGCGTACACCAAGTTCACCGCGCACACGGCGGCGGGAGTAAACTACTGCGAGAAGCGAATGGCTCTGCGAGTCTTGCCGCTAGGAATCCAAGTAGACGTGGTGTTGGGGGGTAAGTGGCTTCGCAGTCTTTCCCCGGTCACGTTGGATTATGCCGGTCACGGTTCCGTATCCTTCAACACGCGAGCAAATGGTGGAGGACAGCAACGGGTGACACTCGCGGGCTGTAGTCCGGGGGTGGGTCAGGGCAAGGCCCAAGGCGCGGGGTTGATCGATGAGGTATTCTTGACGGCAGCGCAGCTGAAGCAGCACCTCATCCACGCCGAGACCAGGCGCCTGGCTGGGGATGAAGAGTCACAACCTCAGTGGCTCATGATGGCCGCGCGCGGGAACGACCATGAGGCAGCCTTTGCGGCTACCGCTGCTGACGTACCGCCACCTCATACCCCCGTGGAGAAGGAAGGACCCCGTCAAGATACTCGAGATGCACCGGTAAGCAGCACGTGGAAGCAGCGCTTTGACGCCTTCTTCGAGAAATATCTAGATACCCTGTGTGCAGCTCTACCGGAGGCCTCCAAGTTGCGTCGCACCGAGGAGGACAAGGCCCGCATCGATCGCAAGCCGGACGCGGAGGGTGGACCACCATGTAGGCGTCCATACAAGATGACCGCTGAAGAGCTACGCCAGTTACGTGAACGCATCGAGCAGCTCATGAAGAAGGGTTACATCCGGCCGTCGTCAAGCCCGTATGCCGCCCCATGCCTGATGGTACCCAAGCCTGGTGATCCGAAGACATTGCGTCTGGTGGTGGATTACCGACAATTGAATCAGCAGACGGTGCGGGACCGATATCCACTACCGGACATCCAACTGATGTTTGACGAGATGCAAGGGGCAGCGTTCTTCTCCTCCTTTGACGCGGTGGACGGATTCTGGCAAGTGCCAATGGCCGAGGAGGACGTGGAGAAGACCGCCTTCACCACCCAGATGGGGGCCTACGAATGGTTGGTGATGCCCCAGGGCCTGCAGAACTCTCCATCTCAGTATCAACGGCGAATGCAGCGTGCACTTGGTCATCTCCCCTTTGTACGGATTTTCATCGACGATGTGGTGGTCTTCTCACGCACGGTGGAAGAACATTACGACCACGTACGTCAGTTCTTGGACACTTGTCGAGAAAAGGGGTATACCTGAAGGCATCCAAGGCGCAGATGCTGAAGGAGTCTCTACGGTTCTTGGGCCACACTCTATCCGCCGAAGGATGCCAACCTCAGCATGACAAGGTGTCCTCCATCAAGGACTGGCCGAAGCTGGAGACGGTAACCCACGTCAGACAGTTCCTTGGACTAGCGGGGTACTACCGCCGGTTTGTGCACCGGTTCTCGGAGATTGCCCAACCCTTGACCTCGCTCACCAAGACCGACGTACCGTGGCAGTGGGGAGAACTCCAACAATGGGCCTTCGACGAGCTGAAGACCGCTCTCTCCTCAGCCCCAGTATTGGCATTGCCCGACATGAAGGCAGCCGCGGATGGGTCAGCGCCGTTTTTGGTACAAACGGACGCAAGCGGAGTTGCTTTGGGAGGAGTACTCATGCAAGATACGGGGGACGGTATGAGGGTGATCGCCTACGATAGTCGGCAGTTTTCTGCAGCGGAGCAGAATTACCACACCGGCGAAAGGGAGCTCTGTGCGTTGCACCATTGCACCACCGTCACCTGGAGGCACTACCTGTTCTCCTCCGACTTCCGGCTGCAAGGTGACCATCGCCCCCTGGAATGGCTAATGTCCCCGGGACGAGAGCTTAGCCGACGACAGGCACGGTGGTACATGGATCTGGTGGAAGTCGGTGTCCCACGAATGGAGTACGTCAAGGGAGCCCTCCTTCTGGTCCCTGATGCGCTATCCCGCCGACCTGACTACGTGACCAAGGACCCGCGGGATGGGCTCAAGGAGGCCGGTGTTGTAGACAAGGAGACGGACCTCCCCAAGGACCCGCTCTCCGTGCTGGATGTCGAGGAGATCTTTGAAGACCACCCGCCACCCCCTGTACCAGGATGGGTGGCCACCATGGAGTCATGGATGGACGGCGTGGAGACGCTTCAGGTGGCGGAGCGAGCCCTGGTGAGCCTGCTCCAGGCTGGCAGCGCGCCCTGGCATGCAGCATGCCTTACTGAGCATGCAACACGCTTGCCTGAGCATGCAACCAGCTCGCCTGAGCATGCAGCATGCCTTGCTGAGCATGCAACCAGCTCAGCTTCGCATGCAACCAGCTCGCCTGAGCATGCAGCACGCTTTGCTGGGCATGCAACCAGCTCAGCTTCGCATGCAACCAGCTCAGCTTCGCATGCAACCTGCCCAGCTGAGCATGCAACACGCTTGCCTGAGCATGCAACCAGCTCGCCTGAGCATGCAGCATGCCTTGCTGAGCATGCAACCAGCTCAGCTTTGCATGCAACCTGCCCAGCTGAGCATGCAACACGCTTGCCTGAGCATGCAACCAGCTTGCCTGAGCATGCAGCACGCCTTGCTGAGCATGCAGCATGCCTTGCTGAGCATGCAACCAGCTCAGCTCCGCATGCAACCAGCTCAGCTCCGCATGCAACCAGCTCAGCTTCGCATGCAACCTGCCCCGCTGAGCATGCAACACGCTCGTTTGAGCACCCAATCAGCTCGCCTGAGCATGCAGCATGTCTTGCTGAGCATGCAACCAGCTCAGCTTCGCATGCAACCTGCCCGGCTGAGCATGCAACACGCCCAGCTGAGCATGCAACATGCAGCATGCAGCCTGAAGCACAACTAATGCTGCGAGCTCCCGCCGACTACTTCGCTGATATGTCCAAATCTGGGAAGCACCGGCAGGAAACGAGCACCCCGGGAACCACCCCGGTATTGCGTCGTAGTGCTCGGCTGCGACAACCCATTGCTACGACGACTCCTTCCGTCACGCCGAAAACCTCGACACGGCCTGCTATGGATTCTCGAAATCCTAAGCAGCCAGCTCGGCCGTCTAGTCGAACCGCCAAGCCCCCAGCCGATCGGCAAGACTGGAAGGTGCGCAAGGAGGTCTTTGAGCGCCTCCAACGACAGTTCGGCAGCTTCGACGTCGACGCGTGTTGTGACCTGGGTGGACGGAACCGCCAAGTGGACGCCTACTGGACTGATTGTCTGCAACAACAGTGGCGGGGAAAGCACGTCTGGTGCAACCCCCCATACTCCAGCAGTCATATCTCCATCGAGGCGGTGTTGCGTAAGTATGTGGACGAATGGCGGCAAGACCCCGCACATACCTCGGCAGTGTTCCTTCTACCGGACATCCAGGCCCGCATGCCTCAATGGAGGCGGCTCTTCAGAATGGCTGGTATGAGGCTGGTGGAAGTGATACCTACCCATGACGAACGAGGAGTACCCACACAGCTGTTCGAGACTCCTGACGGTGTACTTCACGACCTTCCGTGGCCCGTGCTAGTGGTACATGCTCCCCCTACCCGACAGCTGCTGCCGAGGGTACGGCATCCCCGAGTGGCGCCTCCTATAGTGCGACGGGGTAAGGCTGCTGAGACCCGCGATGCTACGAGCCTCCCCACAGACGTTACATTCCTGGAGTCCCTGCACGATGAGTATGCACGTGCCGGCCCTCTTCGGCAGCTGCGGGATGAGATCCTTGCGGCCCCGCACCATGCCACGAAGGATTTCCGTATCGTTGGGGACGTGCTATGGCGTGTAGCCGCAGGACGGTACCAGTTGGTTCTCGGCGAGGACTCCCCTTTGCGAGAAGTAGTCTTCAAGGATGCCCACGACTCCACCGCTGCAGGCCACACTGGCCGGGAGAAGACACTGGAGAGAGTCCTCCGCAGGTTCTGGTGGAAGAATGCCTCCGAGGATGTGGCGGGATGGGTGGCCTCATGCCCTACATGTCAGGCGGTTCGTCCCCGAGCATCCTACCCCGATGGATTATTGAATCCGCACGCTATTCCCCAACGCAACTGGCAGGATGTGAGCGTGGACTTCGTTACTGGGCTGCCGCTCACCGCCCAAGGAAACGACGCCTTTGTCACCTTCACGTGCAAGCTGAGCAAAATGGTGCACCTTATGCCCATGAACTTTGGGGACAGCTCTGCGCAAACGGTGGCCCGCATCTACTTCGACGTTGTCTGGAGGCAGCATGGGCCCCCCATGAAGATTGTATGCGACCGTGACCCCAGATTCCAGGACTCGTTCTGGCGTGAGCTAATGAGGCTTATGGGGGTACGGGTGGCTTCTACCACTCCGTACAACCCTCGCTCGGACGGACAGGCGGAGCACACCAACCGGGTGGTGGAGGACATGTTGCGCTCGTTCGTGGGTGCCAATCCTGATGACTGGGACCTTTACATGACGAACGTGGAGTTCGCTATCAACGACTCGCGCAGTGATGTCACCGGGTTCACGCCCTTTGAGCTATGCTACGGGGTGTCCCCGATGTCTCAATTCGACCTTTTCCTGGAAGCTGCAACTCTCCCTGGCTCTGCGCGACGGAAAGGGGGGGTGGGTACCGCCCATGAGATGGCTGCGAAGTTTTCGTCGCAGTTGCGAGACGCGCGTGGCCGCCTTGAGTTGGCTCAGCAGCGCCAGCGGGAGCAGTTCGACCGGCGCCACAAGCAGCATAAGTACGCAGTGGGGGATCTGGTGTGGATCGAAGCTCGTCATCTGACGGAAAAGGTGATGGACCGTGCGCTGTGCCGAAAGCTCGGTAAGCGCTGGCATGGACCTGTGACCGTGGTGGAGTGCTTCTACAGCGATTTGCAGGCGGAGCTGGCAGAGGCGGACCGCGGGGCACCGGTGGCGTATCGGCTGGCCCTACCGCCGCACTGGCGCATTCACGACGTGTTTGCGCAGCACCGCCTGAAGCCGTACATCTCCGGCAAGGACGAGTTTGCATCTCGAGCACAACTGCCCGTACCTGACCCGGTAATGGTAGATGGGCAAGCGGAAGCTCACGTGGACAAAATCCTGGCGTATCGTGTACGCATGGTCAAGGGTAAATCTGTGGAGGAATGGAAGGTACGCTGGACGGGCTACTCGGCAGCTCACGACCAGTGGCGCTCCAGAGACAAGATGGACAGAGGCGGGGAAAATCAGCAGCTCAAGGAGTTCGAGGCACGACGATTAGGCATGCAGGCGGACATGCTGAAGTCCACTGAGCATGACCGACGGCAACGTCAACAGCGACAGCCCGTTCACCTTGGCGTCACCTTATCCCAGCTAATGGAACACCCATGTGACGTTCCGGAAGTGGATTCTCCACCGGAAGACTTCTGTCTGCCGTGGGAGCGGGTGGAAACCTTGGGGAATGGAGAGCTAATGGTGATCACCGACCTTGAAGAGCGGAAGACCCGGCCAGTGAGAATCTTGGTGTTGTTCAGCGGAACTGGATCGGTGGAAAGGGAGTTTGCCAAGTGCTTCCCGTCTGCCTCGGTGGTTACGCTCGACAACGACCCACGCTGGCAACCCAACCATCTCGCATCAATGGAGGACTGGGACCCCACTCAGTATCCACCGGGATTCTTTGATGTCATCTGGGCCAGCCCTCCATGCACCCAGTACAGTCAGGCGCGCACTACGGGAGGCCCTCCTGATCTGGAAGGAGCAGACAAGAGTGTGAAATGCACCCTGGATGCTATCGAGTACTTGAAGCCCAAGCACTGGTTTCTTGAAAACCCTGAGGGAAGATACCCGAATGCACTGCGGTTGCGGTCAGTGGTTCGTAAACTGCCACAGCCTCCTTTTTGCACCTACTGTAAGTATGGAGAGCGATACCGTAAGCCGACATGTATCTGGACTAGCTCACCTCCACCAACGCCATTGCTGGAGTGTACCTCGCAGACACCTTGCGCATGTAAATGGGCCACCGGAGGGCACCCTGAGACTGCTCAGCTTGGACCATCGTCTTCACAGCAACCAGGGGCGCGAGATGCTCACGCCGTGTACCCCGTACCAGCTCCGTTACTGCGTCATCTCTTCCACCATCTTCAATTCGGGGAGCTTGATACCTGAAGACACCGGGAGCGGCATCGGGAGATAGGCCGCTCTTGAGGGGGGAGGAGTTGTACCGGGAGGTACGAGCAGCGGGGTTGCATGCTACAGAGATCTGGTTGCATGCTGCCGACGAGTGGTTGCATGATACAGATGCCTGGTTGCATGCTGCGTATGCCTGGTTGCATGCCACAGATGCCTGGTTGCATGCTACAGATGCCCGGTTGCATGCCACGGAGGCCAGGTTGCATGCTACAGATGCATGTCACGGAGGCCAGGTTGCATGCTACAGATGTCAGGTTGCATGCTACAGAGGCCAGGTTGCATGCCACAGAGGCCAGGTTGCATGCGACAGATGTCGGGTTGCATGCCACAGAGGCCAGGTTGCATGCGACAGAGGCCAGGTTGCATGCGACAGATGTCGGGTTGCATGCCACAGGGGCCAGGTTGCATGCGACAGAGGCCAGGTTGCATGCTACAAAGGCCAGGTTGCATGCTACAGATGTCTGGTTGCATGCCACAGAGGCCAGGTTGCATGCGACAGATGTCGGGTTGCATGCCACAGGGGCCAGGTTGCATGCGACAGAGGCCAGGTTGCATGCTACAGATGTCTGGTTGCATGCCACAGAGGCCAGGTTGCATGCAACAGAGACCAGGTTGCATGCTACATATGCCAGGTTGCATGCTGGTGACGGGTGGTTGCATGCTGCAAGGGCCTTGTTGCATGCCGGTCACAGCTGTATGAAGAAATAATTGATGGCAAGGCAGATTTCAGGAGAAGATCTGCAATGACAATAATTATATTGAGGATCTGGTGGATTCCAGAAAGATCTGCAATGGCAATATCGTGATCTGCCTGATGATTGGTGGAGGAGTACCAGAATCAGGCATATATGTGCACATGATTGGTCGATGGCAGATGTCAATACAGGAATCCTGCTAGTGATTGTTAGAGAGCAACATGTTGAAAGGGAAGCTTGGAAAAGTGGACCTCAGTTAGTGTTGATCAAGAGAATGAATTAAGGACAAGTTTTACATGTTAGTATTAGGCTGTATGCCAAGACTGAACATAAGGATATAGATGTATTAGGTTTGAGACCAGACATTATATCGGAAAAGTGATTGTAATTCTAGGCTAGAGGCCAGAGTTTGTCATGCAATAAAACAGTGGAATATAAGACTGTGAAGTTAATATTACACACCAAAAACAGCAGAAAACATAAAAAGAAAAGAAAGAAGATAAAAGAAAAGAAAGAAAAATAAAGATGTATAAGTTATCAGGGTGCCTGGTACATACACAGTAGCTACTGTCATTTGCGCAACAGTTACTGACCCCTGCAACGACTGTCATTTCCAATCAGGCCTACTGTCACAGTAACTCTCAACTACTGTCATAACTACTGTTCTCGTAACTACTGCCAGTTCAGTAGTTACTGACAACACTGGTCTAGACCAGTCGAGTGTGACACAGTGTTGACCATAGCAAACTTTTGCGAAGGGTAAAGGTAGATGCGCTGGATATGGAGGTTCACGGAACATGACAGAGGTCATCGCGATTGTCATGTGACGGAATCACAGGTTCTATGAGACACAGCCGGCGAACCGGTTTTTTAATTCATTTCTTCATTTCCGATTTCATGCCAAGCCCATCGCCATCGATCACGCGATTTGCTGTGACACTATTTTCGTACTCTTAACTCTATCGTCCGCGGTCCGTTGACCAGCAACTCAAACTAAGAAAGAAGGTTGGCGCCTGCAACCGCCAGAAACAATACTTCGCCTAACAAGGCGAGCAGTCTGTGAGGTTGCGATGATACTCTCTTGAATTCTTCACGTGTTTTGCTTGCGATACTTGTTTTGTGTCTTGCTGTTTCATCAGTCGACGGATTGTGCAGGTGGAATTAGCAGCGCATATTTTGTAAAGCAACTTTCCCTTTTCGCCAATAGGCATGCACCTCGTGATGTGGGATTCTAAGTTGGCGTTTGTCAACTTAGTTTGGGATAAAACCCAACTGCATCGTGTGTTTATTTATTGGTTCGTACATACGCGATGCCGTAAGTTCCTCGGCTGATTCCATCACCAGGTGTATGAGGGCATCTGCCGATGTGACCTTGCGCCGAGAGGCATTCGCGCACTTGACAGCCTCGACGCCATCGTGTAACACTAAAGACACACACACTCAAGGTAGGTCCCTCAGTGAGCTAATTCATACACATCATATAAGCGTACTTACTAGGCATTCTAGGTTTCCTAGGAGTCCAATATGTATGCCGAACGCTCGTGATATATGTGAGGGTTGAGGATGGTGGGCGGCATGCGTGAGCAATATCGTTATGGGTTTATGAAAATGCCCTCGCCGTCGTGCTCAATAATGCTACCAAGTCACATTCTAGTTATACGTAGAACATGGCTCGATAGACAACGAGATTGTGATGTGTTTGGGTTTCCTAGCACTTAGCTTTTTCTCTAGATGTCACCCCGCTGACAAGCGGGCTGAGCCCTTTTTGTGGGCGCGCTGTAGCAGAGGGAGTAGCCCCTGGTGTTTTCACTAGCCTGCTTTGCAGGGATACTGCACTCTCAGGACTTTGTCCCCTTTGCTAGCGTAAATGTTTTATTATTATTATTATTACCTTAGGTGGATGACAGACATTATGACTGTACATGTCATAGTCGACCGTACTGACAATACTCGACGACTGTATGTCATTATGACATATGACATGATATGACATGGTATGACATGTATGTCATGTATGGCACATATGTCATCGGTCATATCCCTGACACCATCACATGTAGGCCGAATTTCACATCACACATAATCAACATCCTATCTAAATGCCGAAAATATGCCTCCCATCCTCGTGTACGATTGTCTATTACCCGCACCTA
Organism: Cymbomonas tetramitiformis; assembly: GCA_001247695.2. Classification (NCBI taxonomy): domain Eukaryota; kingdom Viridiplantae; phylum Chlorophyta; class Pyramimonadophyceae; order Pyramimonadales; family Pyramimonadaceae; genus Cymbomonas; species Cymbomonas tetramitiformis. Next base: position 11,747 of record LGRX02008644.1, read on the forward strand.
AGTTGGGTATTGGTAGATATACAGTTCGGCGGTAATATATATCTAACTAGAGAGATAAACCCTGAGTTGAGGGTTACGATATCAGAATGGTAAAAGTGTGTCTTGATAAAGAAAGAGATAACATAAATACCTAACGGGTGTTTCCTGTCTACTGGTGACGGTCACCCAGCCTACTATATGAAGTGACATGTGACAGTTTCGGGTGTCACAGTGTCAAATCCAGCACACCACCTAGGGTGGTGACCGGAGCTAGTAGTGAAACGAAGCAACAAACTCCCTACTCAACTTCAGGAGGAAACTGTAGCACAACCGGGGGCCTGTACTCTTGGTCAGGGCGGTCCCAGCTCACAGCAAAGATTGTCAGATACTGCTGTTAGGTGCCAAAACCCTAAACACAGCTCAAATTCAGAGAGCTCTTCTGCACATCTAGGAAGCTACTCTATAGCTAATCTCTAGGCAGGCACGGTGTGATCAACCTCAGCCACTAGAGGTCTTCGGAGCTTGCGGTCCGGCTCGGAGCAGCGTGAGGGTGAAGTAGTTGCCGGCCTCCGGGGCCGGTGGTAAATCATTCTTAGAAGAAACTGTCGAATCCTCGATCACAGCCGCATGGTCACCAGAGCTCGGCTCCTCGTCATCGGACGAGTACGGCGGTGGCGGGTAAGGCGGTGACGGTGGAACATAATCAGGGTCGTCGACATACAGCCATGGTGGCCGCGGGACATTGCGGAGAGTGTGGAATCCCTGCCGCAGCTCCCGATACCGCGTCTGTCGATGCGGCGGGATAGCATGTCGCGATTATGAACAGCGCTGCGTCGTGGCGGGTGTCGTGGTGGCCAGGCTGCCGAGGTCTCGGGTGTGAGGGTTGGCGGAGTTTGGGTGCGCGGGCCGTTTGCGGGGGAAAAATTTTGGCTATATATACGGAAGGTGACAGGTTCAGGAAACTCAGCAGGATCATGGAAAAGGCCCTATTCTGGGAATTTCGAACGTGCACGGGGTTGAATGTGCATCCCCAAAGGCTCTCACGGGCAACCTGACGAAAAGGTGCCCGGTCAGTGGGGAGTCCTCAAAGGGGAAGGCGAGAAGGGGCAACTCAGGCTCAAGAACTACGCAGCGAAGGCCGAGCGGACTGGTGGGCTCGACTTCAAAAGGGAGGCCAAGGTCCAGCGGCCAGCAGAGACTAAATTCACAGCTCGCTCGGGCTGGCTGAAAAGGTTGAATTCAGCCCCCGAGCTGGGCCAACCAGCCCGAGTGGGAATGCCCAAGGCAGGCAGCAGCGGTCGGCACTGAATTCACAGGGGTCGGCTCAGGCCACGACAGCGAAAGCATACAGTTGGGCGATGTCTGAGAATTCATGGTGTCCGGGCAGAGGTCGAGTGTGGTGAATCCACTCGGCAGTCATACAGCCAGAAAGCGCGTGAATGCACACTTGAAAGCGGCAAAACAGGGTCCGGAAAGAGGAGCAGTCGTCTCTTTGGAGTCTGAAAAGTCGTCAGAGGTGTTGAGTTGGGACGTCGTCTAAAGTAGCCGAGCTTAGCCGAGCGTGCTGACTTTCCAAACTTGTGCTGAATTCGGGTTGTTTAAAACGGAAAGCTGCTGGCCGTCTCGGCGTCGCCGTGCACCTTCTCAACACTCTCAGGGTGGGAATTCACGGGAGTGCGAACTATCTCGCCTCACCTGAGAATTCCCTCGGGAACTTGGTAAAGAAAAGTGGTCGTAAACGACGAAGACGATGTCTTCGTGCGAACACGGAGAAGAAAGCAGCAGCGGCGTTAGTGAGTGAAGTTAAGGCTGAGCTGCGGCACGCACACATACCGCAAACGCACGCACGCACGCATGAATTCAGGGTACACTTTTGCGCGCCTGTTTATTGCTGTGAGGTGAATTCAGAGGTGTTCCGGGCTCCTCGGGTGCATAGCGGGTTCCTGCACGACTGTCCGTTCCTTGCGAGAAAACACGGAAAGCTTTCACCTAGCGCACAGTGCCTCGGGCTTACCTCGAATGCGTGGAGCTGCGGCCTTCAGTGCTGCGGATTCGCCTTCCGTTATGCGAGTGTGGATCTACGCCTAGGCGGTGTGGCTGCGCGAGCGAGGTTGCGAATTCGGGGTCGCTGAATTCAGGCTATGCGCTACGTGCGGAACGCGTATCAGACAAACTGTCCCTGACTGATTCAAACGGGCGCTGGGTGCGTGAGGATTTGCAACGTCGCTGTGAATTCAGCGAGGAAAAATATATTCGATACAAATTTACGCAAGGCCAAGATGATTTTGAAAGGTTCAGAGTTATCTGCAGAATGTTTGAAAAGTCTCTCTATTTCTCTTAAGAAGCTAATTTCCTACAGCAGCAGTGAGGCATTTGGCGACCTTTCGGTTCGCGATGTTTCGCCTTCTCCAATCAGTGGTCTGTTCCTGCATTTGAATTGTCGCCAAATGCTACATCCCGTTGGTGGCTCTTGAGGTACCATATTTGAAGCTAGCTGTTGTTGTGACGCGATGTCATCTGTGGTGCGTCGATGCAGCGCTTCGCGTCGTTCTCGTTGGCGTTGCTGGCGCCGGCTGTGAGCCGGCGCGGCGACCCGGAGATTTCGTCTACGTGGGGCGGCTGAGATGCTGTGGTGCCTGTGACATTCTTCGATCTTCACAAGGCCGTGGATGAGCTCAGCCCGGTCCGGTGGATCTCATGTGACACCCGGGTGGGAACCGTTCTGCTTGAGAGCGTTCTGAGAGAAAAGCTTTTGATGAACAGGAGCTGGGCCCGAATGAACACAGCTCGGCTTTGGAGTTGCTGTCGTACGTGATGACGTGGCTGTCGTGCTGCTGAATGACTGATTGCGATATTTCGGGGAATGCGGTGGCTGAAGCGCCGTGTGTGGCGTCTGTGGTTGCTGTGCCGGGGTGCTGCTGTCGTGACGAGTCGTATCGTAGTGCATTGGCGTATTTTGGGGTGTAATTAAATGCGTGACAAGCGTCGTTGGGTGGATAACTGATTGTGAGGAGGGGGCTGTCTGAGGGGCACCGTACTGATCGCGTGTTTCACGGGGGATCGACTCGCGACAGGGGGTGGGCCTGTGAGATCTGCCCCTGTAGGGGCAGTGGTCAGAAGGGCTCGCCTTCAGACGTGTGTGCCGGCATCTGCGTTCCTGGTGGCTCGCCGAAGCTGTTGCGTTTATAATTGATGTTCCTGGTATAACCGTTACAATGGGTATAACCGTTATAGTGGGTATAACTCGCTGGGCACGGGGGAATAGGCAGACTGGGGAAAAATGGTGCGGCATGGTGGGGGAAAATGGAAATAACTGAGTGTGAACGTGGGTATGATCTGCCTGAGGGGTGACAGGGGTGTGGCGGAGCTGGGACAGCGGGGGGGAAGACCCTGTCGGGGGCTGCAAAGGGGTCCCCCCCCGACCCCAGGGTTGGGCGTGTCCATAGTTGTGACAAGCAGCCGTGCTCGCACCACCCACCGCGTCGCCAAGATCGTTACGAACCATTGCAGTTTGCGAAGTCTCCGCAGCCGGGACTGCCGAGGCAGTCCACGTAGCACCACCGACCGGTGGATCCGTGCATGTGCGCGCACCGGCACCACCGACATCGGCAACGGTGTGCGGCGCGGCGGTGGCACAAATTACAAATAGTGCACACACCAAGGATGAAGTGAGAAGAGACCTCCCGAAGCCCGGAATGGCGTTCCCACAGCCGTACCGTGGCCGCGGCGGTGCCACCGAGGCATCCTCGTCGACATCGTCGCTCGCGGCGTAGGTCGCGGGCTTGTAGTCCTTCACGCGCTCCGGTGTCTCAACCGCGGAGAGCAAGTTCATGCTCGCGGCCGGCTCGTCGGGCGCCCCCAATGCAACTCCCGTGCTCTCAATGAAATCGGCAAAGGTGCGGGTGACGGGAGGGCAGAAGGGGTTCGGCGGACCGGTCCATTCCTCCTCGGACTCAACCGACGCGGGCGGGGAGTGCGCGGTCGGCTCCGACACCACCGGCAAGTCGGCAGTGAAGGTGTTGATGTTGAATGTTGAAGCCCCAGCCGCGTGTGCCATCTCAGAGAATTCGGTGACGGCGGACACGAGGACCTCACCGTACGTCCTCCTCGCAGAACGAGCACGCGGAAAGATCGGTGAAGACCTCCGGCTTCCCGCCCGCAAGCATGCAGAGGGCGTCGAATTCCACGGGGTCGCCGTTGTCGATGGCGTGTTGGAACCTCGCGGTCAGCACGGAGTTCTCGGCCTCCTCGGCGAAGGCGTAGGCCGAGAGTCCGGTCCTGCCCCCGTTCGGGCAGTCTCGGTGCCAATGCCTCGCCTTCCCCTTAGCACACACCTGATTTTGGCAGTACGGGATGGTCGCACCGCTGTCGCGGTGGAAGGCCACCTTCCTTGAGACGGATTGAGACCAATTCCCCCCTTTGGGGAGGGGTGAGGCCGCGAAGCGGGTCTTGATGCGGCGGTCCGGCTTGTCCGCGCGAGGGGTAAATCCCCTTGGGGACGGCTCGGACCCGGCGGTGTCGAGGAACGCGGCCAATTGACGCTTCAAGTCGAGGACCATCGTCCTCAAGTCCGCGAGCTCGCCGGGTCCACCGGAGTCATCGGCGGCCCCCTCCATGAAATGCGTGCCGTGAGAGTAGCGGTGTGCGGACGCCGTGGCGGTGCCCGCCCGCACGTGCTCGGAGTAGCATTCACGCACCCATTGTTGAATCGTGAGGAGGTCGTGAGCGGCTCGTTGATCGTGGAGAAGCAACCGTGACACCACCGGCTGGTAGAAGACGGTGTCGAGGGACTTGATGAACAGCGCCTTCACGTCCTCATCTTGGAGTGTTGCCCGCGTCCTCGCGCCCTTCAGAGCGGCGTTGAAGTCGCCGATTTTGTCATGCGGGTCCACGCCCGCGGAGATGCGGATGCCCAACATGTCCGCTTGACCCTGAAAGGGGTCACCCGCCGGGATCATGCGGCGGGCAAACTCAAGCAGTACGCGCTTACCGTCGCTCGGGAAGGTGGAGTGCGAGGAGTCCATCCAGTCAGCTGCGGGTGACGTGGGGTCAACCATGAGCTCAAGCGCGGAGAACAACAAGGCGTTGGCCTCCACGCGGACGGGAAGGGTAGCATTGTCCAGCAGGAAAAGGGGTGCAAACCCAATGTCCTCCGCGACAAAATAATGCCGTCTGCAGCGCAGAGACCATCCTGGCGAAGAGTGCGGACGCGTGGCACTCAGTCCCTGAAAATCGCCCGTTCTTGTCCTCGAATAACTTTTGACGAACGGACTTGGAGACCTTCATGTCGAAGTGCTCCCGTTGAAGTGTACGCACCGAGGCCAGGAACGCAGCACCTGCTGAATTGGCAGCCGGTCGAGCTGCCGGCGGTGTGGCTGGAGTGTTGGCGTGTCTCGCAGCTGCTGAATCAAAAATCGTGGATAGTGCGCGTCGGCGATTCGCCATGCTAGCGGTGGCTCGAGTAGAAGCAACCATAGTGAGAAGGACTGAGGGCTGGGGCGGAGTGAGGCAATGAAACGTGAGATGTGCGGCAGTTTCGGGCGGCCAAGAAACGCGCGGGTCGCCGATACGGCAGCCGTGAGAGATCAAATAATCCCGGGAAGTCGTGTGGTAGCGGCGGCCAATACGCAACGGTGTGGCATCCAACCAGAAAACGTAAACCAGTCCAACGTTAAGCCCCGCAAGAAAATCGTGCTCCAACCAGCGGCGTGCCGTAAATCAACCCATAAAACTTAGGCCATACCCGTGACTGCCGGCACTCTCACGCGCGAAGCGCCTCACTCCATCCCAGGCGCCCGAGCTTAGCCACTCATGGTGGCAATCTCGCAGTGGCTAAATAAAGCGCAAGTGGGGCCAAACCTGGCAGATATATAGTTCGGCGGTAATATATATATATAACTGGTGAGATAAACCCTGAGTTAAGGGTTGCGGAATCAGAACGGTAAAAAGGTGATAGATAAAAGAGAGGCATACATAAATACCTAACGGGTGTTTCCCGTCTACTGGTGACGGTCACCCAGCCTGCTATAGGAAGTGACATGTGACAGTTTTGAGTGTCACAGTGTCAAATCCAGCATTACACTTCTTAGGATGTAGCCCCCATGAATTGCGTATCGTATTTCAGAGTGACGTTTCAAGGTTCCATGAATTGCGTATCGTATTTCAGAGTGACGATTCAAGGTATCCGAGGTTTACGTTACGGATACATATTGCGCTTGCCGTCGACGCCTTTGCGAACGATGATCGACGTTTTAACGAACGATACTCGGCCTTATATATACAACTGATCGACGAAAACCCTTGGGTACATGTTTCCACAGTTATATATAGTGCACCCAACCTTCCTCCCCTCCTGAAGCTACTATGGAGGTTCACAGGCGGCAACGGGGAGCCCGATTTTGGGGCTTGTTTTAATGCAAACGGAGTGGCCCTGCTTAACGGGATTGGACTTATAATCCTTTACCCGGTCTGCTCAACTCCTCAATATTTGGTCCGGTACGCGCGCTTTGTCGAACATCTGTCGATTCAGAGTGGATTCGACACGTACTAATGTGAAATTCGTTTTAGTTATGTGTGTCAAGCATAACTCAGGATCACAACTCCGTCCACCTCAGTTATCCGGTAGCGCGGATTTACTGGCCATAAGATCCGAATGACAAACCACGGTCTGGCAAAGGTAGCATTTAGCAGTTTTTATTTATCCACAGATATGATATCTCGCATATGTGCGTATCTGTGCAAGGGTATGATTTTGTACAAGGCTCACTACACCTTTAGCAAGGAAGGATCAATTTCCTGCTTCTATGCAACATAATGATAAAACATTAAGAGCAAGGTATATAGATGATCGACATGTATTAGTATATATTACAAGAAGTAAGGGCATGAGGCTTAATATAATGTTAGCCTTCATAGGCAGCTATCATCATGTCTGCTGCATTGGTCAGCTTTGTGGCTTTGACCCAGGTGTCATGCTCAGGGCCGTAGCCTGCATATCGCACTAAATAGTACTTGACACCTCTAGTGATCTTATCTGAGAGTATGCGTGATATCTCAAACAGTGGTTGCCCTTCTTCGGTGATCATCTGTGGCAGAGGCAAAGGTGCTTGGATTGAGTCGTTATACAACTCTATTCTGGATACAGGCTGTACCGGATGGATACGAATATCGAGATCCCCGAAATCTAACTCGTAAGCACGTCCATGGCTGAGCACTTTGGATATGGTAAATGGCCCAATATATGGCTGCTTAAAGTGTCTGCCTGCCTCTTTATTTGAGAAACTCGGTGCGTAAAAGAACTTTCTGCCCTACTGCATATTGCCGGGGCATGTGAGTCTTATTGAATCTGGCTTGGCTAATTTCTGCTGCTCGGGAAATGTTGTCTACCGCGTTGGCATGTACAGCCGAGTACTGGTCAAAATGATCTCGAATAGCATTCTGTATTGGAACAGGAGCTTCTGGCGGAATAGTGATTGCCAGGTCATGAGGCGAAAGTGGCTGCGCCATCGAGTCGAGATAGAATGATGAATAACCAGTAGTTGCAGAAACTGTGTTGTTTATTGCAAACTCCACCAGAGGCAACTTGTCCTCCCACGAATTGGCTGAAGTATCATTGCAACAACACCTGAGGAGAAAAATACTATCTAATCAGTTTATAAACCAGAGGATGGTGAATCATGCATCAAACAAATTGAAAAATACCTGAGGATGTCCTCAATGAAGGCATGGCTCCTCTCATTGCTTGCATTCGACTGTGGATGGTGTGAAGACGTCATAGACAATCTCGTACCAGTAGATTTCCACAGTGTTTGCCAGAATGTAGAGGTAAATCTGGGGTCTCGATCTGAGATGATGTTCCTCGGAAGACCATGGAGCTTGAAGATATGCTGCATATATATCGAAGCAGTATGCTGAGCAGTCCAGGTCATGCTGCAGGGAATGAGATGACAGCGATGAGAGAATTGGCACATTACCACAAATATACTGTCGTGCCCATTAGTAGTGATAGGCAGGTCAGTAATCCAGTCAAGAGATACATCAAGCCATTTTATCTTAGGCACACAATATCGTATATGTGACTGACCATAAGGTTTGTGTCTCCTCGTTTTCTGGCGTTGGCACACGGGGCACTCCCGAATGTACTGAATGGCTGCCATCGTCATTCCTGGCCAAGAATATCGGCTACGCAATAGATGAAGCATGCGATTTTTGCCTACATGACCAGAAATAGTGGCTGAGTGGCACTCATGAAGTAGAATGTGGCGAAGCTGTGTGATCTCACCGTCATCTGTAGGGACCTTGGCAGTAGGTGGAATGTACTATATATCTGCCATATATGGTCTTGCGATAGATCAACCCCTGAATGAGCTCGAAATTGCTGACTGATTGTGATGATGTCGATGATGCCAGCTTAGATAATATGGTTTGTGCAAATGTGTCACGAGCATACTGGGATATAATAATGTCGTGAAGCTGATGAGCTGATGATGCAGATATAAGAGCAATGAATGTAGAATCTGTAGACGGTATGTCAATGTCTGGAACCTCGGTGATGCATATATGTTTCAGACAATCAGTGAGTTCAAAGAGTGCAGAAATACGAGTGAGTGCATCTGCAACCTTATTCTTCTCGCCAGCCATGTGCTCTATACGGAAGTTGTACTCGGAGAGCTCATCCAACCACCTCGCCTGTTTGGGGCTTAGTGTGGATTTGGACTGGAAATAAACCAGTGGCTGATGATCTGAGCGAACAATGGTCTCAGGAGCTCCCAGCAAGATGTGGCGAAAGAATCGGAAGCCCTCCACAATGGCAAATAGCTCGATCTCAGGAATAGGCCAGCGTCTCTGTGTATCAGAAAGAGTGACGCTGTGATAGCCACATGGCTTCATACCGTTTCCTTGATCCTGTAGTACCACTTGACCAACGTGTGTGCCTGATCCATCGACCTCCATAATAGATGGCAGTTTCTGATCTGGAAGCTGTAGAACTAGAGCATTGCAGATGGCACTTTTGAGATTATCAAATGCCTGCTGCTGCTCTGATTCCCAGACGAACTCTGCATTATCTTTAAGGAGACGATTGAGCGGCTCGGCAATCTTGGAGAACTTTGGTATAAATCTCCTAAACTGGCCGACCATGCCCAAGAATGACCGAAGGGATGACTTGCCATCTTTAGCCATACGGCGTAGAGGCTGTTTTCCAACGGTTGGACCATACGACACTGGAGGCTGGATAGCCATGACTGCACGGATTCTGTCTTCGATGATGGATAGGCCTGCCTTAGAGATATGGTGTCCGATAAAATCGATGGATCTGACGAACAACTCAACCTTAGAAGGCCTGATGTAGAACTGATGATCTCTGCAGCGCTGGAGAAATTGTCGAACATGCTTCACGTGGTTGTCAAAGTCTGGACTGTACACAATGGTGTCATCCATGAAAATGACCAAGAACTGATCGATGAAGTCAAATAATGCTCGATTTCCAACACGGAGAGCGATTGCAGGAGCGTTAGTTAATCCGAAAGGCATAATTGTCCACTCATAGGAACCGTATCTGGTACGCATCGCTGTTTTGTGAATGTCATCTGGATGTATAGGGATCTGATGGAAGAACTGATTGAAGTCAAATCTGCTAAACCATCGTGCACCTTTAAGCTGTTCAAGAAGGGTGTCGTGCTAAGGTGGCAATGGATACGTGTCCTTAATTGTGATGTTATTAAGGGCTCGATAATCACAGCACATCCTCCACTTTCCCCCTGGCTTAGGAGCGAAAATGATTGGACATCCATATGGTGATGATGACGGACGAAGGATACCCAGTTCGACATATTTGATGATCTGTCGTTTGAGCTCCTCCATCATATGGTGCGAGGGTGGGGGAGCTGGGGGAGCTGGGGATGGGGATATAATAATACATAAAGTATACATGCATATTCATAAACTGAATAATTAATTGTGGGGTGGTGGTGGGTGGTGGGAGGGGGTTAAGGGGGGCGTTTGTCGATGCACCCCATCCCCCATCCCTCCATCCCCCATCCCCCATCCCCCATCTCCCCCGCCCACCTCCCCCACCTCCCCCATCCCCCTCCCCTCCCCACAAGCCCCCCCTCCCCACTACACACATCCCCCCCCTTCCCAGCCTCCCCCCGCCCATCACTGTCCCTCCCCTCCTCCCCCTAGCTGGACAGCAGACGTAAAGTGTCTCTCGCCGTAAAGTGTCTCACCGCTTGACTCGTGTTGGATTTGTCATTGACAACGAGCGACAGCGACAGTATTTTACGGGGAAACGATGGCGGTCGAATTTACCGTGGCATTAAAAATATCGAAATGCCCGATTAAATCGCGGAGCTCTGTAATTGAAAACCGACGAGTAATAGATCTGATCGCGAGCCGCCGCACCGTCGAGCGCTTAGGACGGATGCTTAGGACGGGAACGGGAAAGGTAGCTACAAACAGGCCCTCTAGAATTGTTTCCACCGCTTGAGATGGTGTGTTTCCAAACTGCAACAACCCTGCTCCACCCTAACGCTTCCTCCGTAATAGCCCAGGGTGGTGTGCTGGATGTGACACACCGTGTGTCACTTCCTGTTATTTGTACTAGTACTCGGTACAGTACGGGTGTCACAGGTTTAGGGCTTCCGGCATAAAGCCGAGACTATCTTATGTTTTATTTACACTCTTGAAAACCCGAAAGTGAAAGCATTCTGACCGTAGCCCAATATATAGTCTTAGCTATATATCTCACACTCTTCGTCTGGTTCCTGTGGTTCTGACTCAGGATCTCTATATCTGCTCATGTCGGGTCTCATGCGACTGATGTCATCGAAGTACCCTATCTCATCGAATCTGGTCTGGGTATTATCATAACAAGTGAGCCATTTGGGTATCTTAAACCGACTGTAGGCATCGTAAGAGCCTAAGATATCAAAGAACCATGTAGACGGATCTGGATTGATAGCTGGAACAGCTGGTTCTTCTGCCATCTATAAAACAAAACACAACACCAAAATACCTTCAACTGGCTGAGTGTGTGTGTGTGATATATATAATATGATATATATCTATATATTGTACATGTATTATTTCTGTACATAATAATGAGGTGATGTATGTATATATCCACCTTCTTCCCCCCTCAAGGAAGTGTGAACACACAGGCAGTTGTCAAGTGCCTTAATACCTCATAATATAGCATGCAATCCTTATAGGAAGCAGCTTATACAGTTTTAGGGTTGCAGCCCTACAGTCCTTGGGTTGTCGCCCTACAGTTTTTGGGTTGTTGCCCGATAGTTTTTGGGTTGTTGCCCGATATATTGTCATGATTGTGCTGATTTCAACATGACATAATGCCAAACACGGAGTGTTTTGCTAGTATTTAGCGGCATTTCAGGGTATATAGTGTTACAGTGACCCTTATCTCCCACAGTGATATTAGGGTGTTACTTGGTATCAGTAACCCTAAATTATGTCAAATTAAAGCAGTATGAACATTTTTCAAAGAAATTGAAGCAAAACTGCATTTAATATATCATTGTGTATCACGTGGTTTTTAGGAGGTATGTTACACCCCTGTAACTGTACACGTGAATATATATAGTTATAGGGTGTTACAAGTGCTGTACTATTTTGAGCATATTTTTCAATAGCTAATAAAATGGAGTAACGAAAAAAATGAAACCCAAATTTTCATTTTGAAATCATACGTATTAGTTTTTCACGTATTTTGGTACAGCAACTTTGTATACCCATAGGTGTTACACGCCTGATATTTAGGGTGTTACACGAGATATGACTGTGCACATTATGTTTTTCAGATACCTTAATAGGTATAAAATCATAATTTGTGAAAAAATGGAGTCGGAATTTCAGTTTTGAAATTTCCCGCCAACGATTTTTACCCATTTTCCACCTTTTTTGGCCACTTATATATGTACTATAGTACATATATATTAGTGGTTGTGTAATGTGCATCCTACAGAACTCACGTAACTTATCTTACTTTTGCACATGGCATTTTTCATGGCTTTTTTAGTGAAGATATCTGATGGTCAGTATGTGTGATTGCACACACATATGGGTTTTGCTGATTTAAACCCATGGAAAATGGACCAAGATTTATTTTAGGTATATCAACTTTAAGTATGATAACTTAAGTGATAACTTGTCAGAACCTATTATCTACTTACTGAAAGAGTATCAAAATGATATCTTTAGTTTCCAAGTAGATTTGGACATAGCTTGATAAATATATCTAAGCAGTTTCACACACACAACAGTGTGTGTGTGTGTAATGTCCACAACTATCTCTATCAGATGTCAATATAGTTTCTGCTCCGAAGAGTTACATGCATTTTGGACTGATCAATTCTGAATCAATTGTCATAATGCAATGTAGTAGTTGTTGTTGCTCCAGCAATAGTGAGTGGGACGAATGGACAATGCTCAGCAGTGACCAGCTGCTTTTTGAGCATTGTATAATGCCTTCGGGTCTGGAGATATCTCCATCCAGCCCTACAGCATGTTGGTTGATTCTGTCCCTTATCTATCGCCATCATATGACATCCAGCTCGCACATGTGTTAGCTGGATGGTACTATGTATTATGAGTTAATATGATATTTGACCACTACACTTTCGAGTCAGTGTGTTGTCAACTTACATAGTAGTGTCAGTGACTTGATTATTACACTTGTGAATCAGTGCAATGTCATTATACTTTATGATATTAATACATAAGTTGCAGTGACTTGTGTATGCAATGACTTATGTACGGTACTTTCTGGTTGAGTACATTGTGTATGTGTGTGTGTGATTTATGCTACTACACACACTTGTATATAGGTAATTGCCGGTTTATTACACTATACCAAGTTGATTATTCACATTGGATGATCTGCATACCACTCACAGAGTATATCTAACATGATGTATATCAGCTCGGTTAGTAATTGTAATCCTGCATATCTCATCTGCAGTGATGAGTTGCTTGGGTATATTTTACACATGGTTCCGGTGAGCATTCCTTTCAGTGATCCACAATAGAACAGCATATCCATCCCAAATCCTGCGTCAGGATATACTGAGCTAATTATTGTGTTAAGACCACTGAAGAGGCACCTTACACCATATGGGTTCAAATATAGTTTACATGCACAGCAGGTATGCTTATGTACAATGTCTGATGCATTGTTATATGAGAACATATATACCAGCTGCTATCGTGGTCAAGCTGGTTTATGCATGTCAGCTGTTATCGTGATCAAGCTGAATGCATAAATGTATGCACATGTCACTGTATACAAAGTGAAATCAAACTGCATGATATCACTGCACAGTATAGTAATGAATGGTGCATGCACTTAGTATATACTGAATGATTAGTATATACTGCAAGAGAGTGTGTGTGTGTAGTGCTGCAAGTATTATAATCACTGCACACTCATATGATTGCACACACATATGATTTTGCTGCACACTATGATATTTGCTGTAGACACGTATATGATTGCATAGCATCCACTTCATCTGTTGTCATACTATGTGTGTGTGTGTGTAGCTACTCACACAGCATATAGTATACACTCATGATTGCAAGCTTGTATGTGAATCTGATAGTGAATGAGCATCATCTTTTATGTGCGATAATCACAGATATTGTAACATGCTGCATTTATGTATACCATCGTCGCGCGTCATCTGTTATGATGCGTCTAGCAGGTGTATACAGATACTGTCAAGCAAAATAATCATGCGCACGTCGACAAGTGATTTTTGCGACCATTTGAAATGATGATTTTTCGATGACGAGATCAGTATACGCATAAAAAACTGCAAACTGCGATTTATTGCGACTTTGTTGAATCGCTGATGTGCGCGCTGTGAATAGTGATGATATCTCGTCGCAGAGATGTACGGCATGTGATACGAATGCCATTTTGTATACGAAACATACACTGATGACGAATTGTGCATCTGCGCGTCAGTTTGTCGAATCTCGAACAATTTTGCGAATGATGTCAGCGCATATGTGCGATCGGCATGCTGTATGCACACCTTCTCGCGCTGTTATCTGTGACGGCGTGTATGTGAACAAATGCGATTGCGACGATGTCTCCTCGCGCACTGATTTCGCTGTTTATTCCGCAGCGGTCGATATTATGCGAGATATGTTGATATGTGCGACTGCGACGCCTGTTTAATATATGCGATCCGCAACCTGCGCACACAAAATTCGATATCTCTACTACTGCACTCACACTTTATGCGTCCTCAGTTCGTCGCCTTGACGAGTCGGAGAATACCACTCTTAAGGGTTCGCTAGCAAGCGAAATGATATATGATATATAGCGAGGCTATTATGGAACGTTAATAGCTCACGCAGCGTCTGTGTGGATATGAGTGCAGTGCTTCTTCAGAAGTGACTGCTGTAGCCCAACGCTACCTCATTTACGCAATGCCCCGCATCTCATAGATACCACCACAATTGGGTTGTGAACCCAAGGCATTGGTTGAACAATCAGTATCGGCTGAACGAATAAGCCATATGATACTCGCATGCTTGTTCAGAACATGCTAGAAGCGAAGATGAGTTTTCTCCGAACACTTTCGGTTCTTCAGGACTTCATCTTGCTTTGTCATCTCGATGCCACAACCTGGCCTCTCGATGACAGGTGTCACTCAAGGTGAGTGAATGACAGATGGTATGACTGTACATGTCATAGTCGACCGTACTGACGACTGTCTGTCATTATAATATATGACATGCCACGACATGACATGACATGACATGATATGACATGTCTGATAGGTATGACATGTCTGACAGGTATGACACGTATGACACGTATGACACATATGTCATCGGTCATAACCCTGACACCTGGGCTTCCCTCCAGAATTGGAGGGCAAACCGTCATAGAGATATCGGGGGCCAGTCACCTTTAATTTCAAGGGGTCTACGGCCACCCCAGGGCCCAAGGGGGGTCGATTGGACCTCCACAGGGCTTAGTAGATAAGTTATGATGGCTTCCTACCGGGGATGCCGATTTTGAAGTTGGGTCGATATCTCTATGACGGTCGAGTTTTTTTCTGAAAATCGATACCATTTTTGACTTAGTCGCGTAGACCTCCCACGACTGCGCACCACGGGCTACCACCCCACTATTCTGCCACCCCTCCACCCACCACCCCTCCGGGTATTTTGGGGCATGTCTTGTGATGTATTTGAGTAGCTCGCACGCCCGTATACCTCAAGGGAATCACTCCATAGCGCCCCCTCTGTTCACCCATCCACCACACTGATGACCCCCTCTGGACCTCTATGACTAACCCCCCAAATTCCTGCAAAGGTTTTGCAGGTTTTTCTCGCCCCCCTTAGCCCCCCGGCGTGCAAATTACCCCAAGGTACCTGCTTGACCCCTGTGCACCGAAATATGGCCATTGGGCCTACGCTACAGCTCGCACAATGCAGCTGAATCACTACCCCTGGGCTTCCCTCCAGAATTGGAGGGCAAACCGTCATAGAGATATCGGGGGCCAGTCACCTTTAATTTCAAGGGGTCTACGGCCACCCCAGGGCCCAAGGGGGGTCGATTGGACCTCCACAGGGCTTAGTAGATAAGTTATGATGGCTTCCTACCGGGGATGCCGATTTTGAAGTTGGGTCGATATCTCTATGACGGTCGAGTTTTTTTTCTGAAAATCGATACCATTTTTGACTTAGTCGCGTAGACCTCCCACGACTGCGCACCACGGGCTACCACCCCACTATTCTGCCACCCCTCCACCCACCACCCCTCCGGGTATTTTGGGGCATGTCTTGTGATGTATTTGAGTAGCTCGCACGCCCGTATACCTCAAGGGAATCACTCCATAGCGCCCCCTCTGTTCACCCATCCACCACACTGATGACCCCCTCTGGACCTCTATGACTAACCCCCCAAATTCCTGCAAAGGTTTTGCAGGTTTTCTCGCCCCCCTTAGCCCCCCGGCGTGCAAATTACCCCAAGGTACCTGCTTGACCCCTGTGCACCGAAATATGGCCATTGGGCCTACGCTACAGCTCGCTCACAATACAGCTGAATCACTACCCCTGGGCTTCCCTCCAGAATTGGAGGGCAAACCGTCATAGCGATAATATGTGAAATATATATGGAATATTGTATATTTAATTAATAAGTGCCGCAAAACAAAATCGCATTAATTAGAATTAATATCAACAAACTGTGAATCGAGTATTTTGAATTATCAGAGGGGTTTTTTTGGAAGAGGTTGTTCCTTGAAAGGTATATATTCACCCCAAAAGTGTGCTCTCCCAAAATATCTCTTTAGGAGTGTCACAATTGTTGTATCGCGTAGGGGAGCATGCGAGCATATGTACTTCGGTACCCGAAAACCGCGGTCGGGAGTGCACTCGGAATGATTGTGTGTGAGGCGCTACGACAATAATCGGAAATCATTCAAGTCAAGTTAACCCCCCATTTTAGACCGGAAACCTCTTCCCGGTTATCAGCTTTCCCGTTTTCGGTTTCCACTAATCAGAACCCACGATCAGCGAAACGAGGAAAGATGGAAACGAGGAAGCGAGAGTTTAGGTCGAGAAAATCAGCATCAAAATGCGCTTTGGGAAATTTCCATGTGCATGTGCGATTTATTAAATATGCAATTGAAAGTAAACACGGAACGCTTTCTCCCACGTACCCTGCCCAGCCATTGAAAGATTTTTAAGATTATGTGCTGGAATTGGCACTACGACTAGTTCGTACAGTCTAGTGTCATTGCGGTATGGCGTCTTCGCTTCTTCAGTTGTCAGTTTGTGTCACTCAGCTCGGGTATATATTGTCTATTATCCGAGTTTAGTGATCCGTTGTTTATCATGGAAGCAGTGACTTTTGCCCCCCTTCCCAGGGGTTTGGCGCCATTGCTCTTGTGTCACCACTCGATCTGCGGTGTCAGGTAATAATAATAATAATAATAAAACATTTACGCTAGCAAAGGGGACAAAGTCCTGAGAGTGCGGTATCCCTGCAAAGCAGGCTAGTGAAAACACCAGGGGCTACTCCCTCTACTATAGCGCGCCCACAAAGGGGCTCAGCCCGCTTTTCAGCAGGGTGACATCTAGAGAAAAAGCTAAGTGCTAGGCAAAAAAAAACTCTAGAAGATGGAGAAGCAGCCGTGGCCGGGTGAGTGGAGGAGTGGCTGAATCTGAGCGGTGGGGAGGGAAGTCGAAGAATTAAGGGGTTTGGAGACGTTTAGGAAGGTGGCCAGGGTGGGCGGGGGAGAAGGGGGGAGGGGGGACGGCCCCTCCCCTTGGGGACACGAAACCATCTTATATTGCAAGACTTTTGAAAATTATTGCAGGAGGGTTTGAAGAAAATCGTTTGACTGTTGCACGGCTTCTGTTTCTGTCATAGTTTCATTGCTCGAGAATGATGTCAACTGTATGCGGGTCAGTGTTTAAGGTGGTGGTGGTGTTTAACAGAAACACGTCTCGCCTATTTTTGGTGTGTTGTCTACAAATTCTTGAAAGTTTTTTAAGGAGTGGTTTAATCTTACCACGGGGAACGCCTATCGTGTTGAGGACAGTACCAAAAAGAGGAGGGAGGTATCCCATGGATGTAAGAACTTTGGGCCATTTCACGGTGCTTATGAAGGGCTTGGAGTTTGCATTGGTGATTGTCGTGTCGTGGTGACCACCATAATAAGGCTCGATATCACTCTGATGATAAGGAGGGTCTTGAGTGGGCCATAGGCAAAGCGAAGAGGGAAGTACCTTGTCGCTTTCGTTCAGAACTTCATTCCAAATATCAGGGCTGACACCTGTGTATTCTAGCCTCTTCTTCGTGACTCTGGACTTGGGAAGGACGTTAAGGAACCATCTGGCAATCTTTTTCTGTCTAGGCCTCCAGTCAAAGGCTGGTTGAGTATCACTGGGTGCACTGTCTATAGCTATGATAACAACATCCGAAAAGTCATCCTTATAGCATCCACCACCTGGAAGAACGTAGGGGTCATCACCCGTCCAATAGCCATGTGGGATAAATGGAATAGTGGTATGCGGGAATCTGAAAACAAGTTTAAAGCCTTTATCGAACCATCTTTTTTGGTTTTTGGGAGACAGCGGAAGAATCCATGTTCCTGAAAATCCAGGGACGGTGTTGGCCGCTTTATGTCCCATTTCCAAGGTAGTCATAACCGCCGAAGATGTGCCCTTATCTTTCCCATCAAAGGGGGGATTTCCATAAACGATTCTGCCAATGCCTGTTATCGGGTCCACGTAGGCATCCCAAGCGAGACCATCAAAGCCAAATTTCCCATGATGGCAGAAGGGCCTGAGGGCTTTTTTCATTCTTGTGGTGGGTATGCATCTTCTCGAGTGAATTCTAGGGTGGGCATTTAGTGGGTTAGAGAAAGGTTCACAACCGTTTTTGTCAAGGTTTCTGTCATCCACCAAAATATCTAAGAGGCTTCCCTCCCGATTCAAACTTACATGCATTGAGTGCTTCATGAATATCGTGTGCCCTATTCGAGTACTCCGCAAGTGAGCATGGGACTGCTTTGTTGGAAAGGCGGTGCCAAGACAAAAGTTTCCAAAACTCTTTCTTTTGGACATATTGGAGTTCGGGATATTTAATTGTTCCCGTGACATGGTCCACTTCGGGTTTAGCGGTCACAGCAATGGTATTCTTTTTTGAACTTGATGGTCGGTACATGCTAGCTTCCGGGAGAGCGTGTAAGTATAGTTCCTCATTCATTTCCTGTCTTAGGTCAGCAAGTGGAAAAAGTTTCGATGGCTGTGTTTTGATGTATGTGGTACCTTTTCCAGGGTTTAGTAGTTTGGGCTTTTCTGAGATTTCTTCAGCAATGATTTTCCTTAGTTCGACATCCTGGGTTGTTCTAAGACTATGCAAACTATTATTATGTCCTGAGCATTCAAGTTGGATGTGTTCGAAGGTGCATTTTGTATTCTGTTGGCAGTAGGGGCAGTTTTCAGTTTCGATTTTCCCCAGTTTAAATAAACGTGCTGGAGAGGCTTGGAGACCCAGGAGTTCTCTGCTTCTAGAAGCAGTGAACGCTTTAGGTGTTATTTTGGAAATGTCTTTACAGTAGTGGGGGTGGTGTTATTCTCGTTGAGCATCCTCAAGTACTTCCCTTGAGACTGTAGAGTTCTCCAATTGTGATAGTGTGAGAGACGTTGAATTCTTCTAATGTAACTGCGAATATCACCTAAAATAGGGACCTCAAAAAAGAATAACGAGAAGGGCAGTTCCTCGGCAGGGTCGTAGCGGGAGATGTCTAAACAACCCCCTCTGAATGAGGCTCTTTTGGCAGTACGGTCCACTCTGTCATGGACTTTGTCATTATTGTGACCCCTGATCCATTTAAGGATGATTTTACTGTGGTCTCCTTCACTGTAGCAGCCAAGTTCTTCTAACAGTAGGCGAACAGCCTGCACATCTCTGCGATTAGCTTCACGTAATTTGTCCCGGGCACTCATGGATCTGTCATCCTTTGTTACGGCAGATATTGCGGCCATGGAGTCAATGGCATGTACCATTGGAGTCATGGATTTGAGGAGTTTCTCTTTTTGTTTTGTGAGTAGGAATCGCAGTCCCGCAATTTCAGCAGATGTGCTACTAGGGTTTTGGATATCTTCCTTGATAAGAAGCCCCGGTGCGGCGAAAGTTCTTGAGGGGGGGATATTCATCTTCCGAACAAGTGGCATTCCGTTGTCAAAGTTTTTTATGGCATATGCTGCACCACTGCATGCTGATTTTTTACCGGCAAATAGGGAACCACGCTTGCCATATCATAATCCTCCATTTGTTTGCTCTTTTCAGCGAAGGGGATAGATTCTTCTTCTGAGTGAGTCGCTAGGGCAGCTGTATTCACTTTCTTCTTCCGCAGTTTTGTTTTTCATTCTGGCAATAATGGTCCCATACTGTCTGTCTGAGATGTAATCATAGTGTGAGTTAATATCACTGACTTTAGCAAGAATAGAAGAGGGCGGGTCCATATGGTCATTATATTCGAAAATGGAACCTGCTGGAATTAGGATGCAACCGTCATTGGTGATGCTATATTCAAAGTCATATTGAAGACTACTGGTTTCTTCGATTCTGACAAAGACATTATTAGGGTTTTTGGCATTGTTACTGTGTTCTATATTATATTGTATTGACATGGCCTCTAAGTCAATATTGGTAATGTGGATAAGACAGATGGAATCTCGGTCACCATTTCCTTTCCAATGAAATTCACCCGTGTCCGGGGGTACTATGTTGTCTCTATATTGTTTCTTGACATATCTGGCCTGTGGGTCCAAATCTATGGGATTTTGAAGCATTTCCTTTTCGATTGCGGTTAGCCATCCAGGGGGTCTATTACCGTTCAGCCTGAAAAAGCCTTTGCTTTCTTGCCAGTTTTTTAACATTCCACCGCAGGGAGTCAGAAAGGAACCTGTGTGCTTAAGGTTATATTTTTTAATTGCGGAGGTAACATTCCTTGACATGTAGAGTTGTCTGGGAAGGGTAGTGACTAATGTGGTTTCACCCGCTTCATTTTCAGGGTAATTTTTAGAGTCGATAGCGTATCCAAGTTTTGCCATAATGTGACCTGTACGCCTGAACCAGTTAAAGCGTTTGTCTTTTGTGTGACTGTAGGTTGCATAATGTGATAAGGGGAAGCCCGAGATGGCATTATTACTCATTTCGTTGTTCATGTTTTGAATTATTATTTTAAGCCATAGATTGCTGTTTCTACGGTATAGTGAGATAAGATGGGGGTCAGTGATACGGTCCGTGCGGTTGTGTTGCCAATATTCGTGTTCATCTGCAGAACACAGGGTGTTCATGGTTTCAGTAATACACGATGCGGTTGCAATATCGAAGACACTATCAATACCGTACCCCCCCTGGCAGACTGCTGTCCAGATTATTTGGTGATTAGTGTCAATTGGGCAGCCCAGGTATTTGATTATAAACGAAGCTATCATTTTGTCTAATTCAATTGCAATATTCTTTGAGGAGTCAGGTTTTAGGCTCCCAGCTCTCAGCTCTTAAAACACCTAAGTATTTTATTCGATCATCTTTTTGACTGCGAAACCCGTGTGTGTCACTACACAGCTTTCTTTGCCTGCGTGCATATATATATATATATATTCACTATATATATAAATAAATATATATTTCACACTTTCTTTCAGGTCATGGGTTACCACTAGCTGGTGACTGCTCACGTTCCTTTTCGCTATCATTCTGATCCCGCGCAACGCGGTATTCAGTGACGCAACGTTGCTATCCCCGGCCGACACAGTGACGCAACGTTACACATCGCCGCCATCTCCCCGTACATGCTGCAACGGCATCGGCTATTATTTATTTGAGCGTACAGTAATCACCCACCTATAAGAAAACCGTAAATTCCAGGTCAGCCAGCTTTTCTCATCAACTTGGGTACCCCCCCCCTGGCCAGCGCCAGCGTCCTATGGAATCTGCTAAGAATAGTGACCGCGATCTTTTAAGCCAGCCAGCATATTCCATAGCCATCCACGTGCCATCCGTACATAGCCAGCCACATTTCTTAAAATTTTCAAAACCTAGAAAATGGACCCTGAGAGTCGTGCACGTTGAAAGAATTAAAGCAGGACTTAGCCTTTCTGGGTGAATGTATAATGTTGTAGTGTCGTATGAACCTAAGCATCATATTGCACTGTGCCTTGATTTTTGCAGAGTTTTATTAAAAAATCTGATAAAAATAGCATTTGCCTACACCATTTTGGTAAAATTTCCAGCCTAGATTTCTTAATATATATGAAGTGTATGAAATGCCCCTTAAGATAGGCAGCCAACACCATATTTCTTATTTCAGGGTGATTCCATAACAAAAAAAGTCCAGCCAGCTTTTCTCATCAACTTGGGTACCCCCCACCCCCCCGAAAGGCTGGCTGGTTCCTTAGCATAGGAGTTCCTTATAACTGAGTGATTACTGTAACGCCCAATCCTTTTTCGTGCGCAACGCACGTTTACCTCCACCATTCCCGACTACGTCCTCCCCAACATACATGTCAGCAGCCGCCAACGCACCTCTTGGCAGTAGGCTTCGGGCTGCCCGCGCCTCTGGCGGGAGGTCCCCTCATTCTACCCCTGCTTCGAGTCCTGGCGGGGATGAGGCCTCCGACCCCATCATTCGGATGTCCACTTTGCGGAGCCGCCCAACGCCGATTTCTCGGTCTGCGACCTCTGCTGAGTTCCACGCCAACTGCGATGCCTGGGTCTCCACCCCGGTTCGAGCTTCCCAGCGAGAAGAATTCACGGACAAGCTCGACTTCGCCTTCTCCTATGGGGAAGAGTTATCCAAACTACTTCGTGCCCACGGCTTTATTAAGCCCAATGTTGGCATTACCCTTGATGGACCCGAAGCTGAGTCCGATTTCGCTGTCCTCTTGGCCAACATGTCGCATGTCTTTGGCCCTGTGTCCCGCGACGAGTTTCTGAAACTTCTGGATCTGGACAACGAGTACGACGTCTACCACCTGACCCTGAACGAGCTCATTTACGTCGTCCTCCCAACGGTTCTTCGCGGTACTGCCCTGACCCTCTACGAGGAGTCTTCCCTGGTGCACCCCCATGACGGCCGCTGCGCACTGCAGCGGCTGCGTTTTCACGTTGAGGGCATTGGGGACCCCGACCCTCATCGGTTTTGGCTTCGCCTTCGCGCAGGCTGTCATTATCGACGAGACCGTTGAGCCCGCCCCCCAGCTTGCGGTTTTCCGTGTCCTCGCGGACAATCACCGCAAGCTCCACCCGTCCTACGCCGACAGCAACCTCGTCCAGGACCTGTATGCCGTCCTTCGTGCATCCGCCTCTGCCTCCCCCACGTCACGCCCCTCTATCTGGCGGTGCTCCGTGAGTTGGGCATGGGCCACCCATTCACCTACGCCTCCCTCGCCCTTCGCCTCAGCAAGGTTTTCCGCGACGAAGTCCCGCTGGCGCGCCTGTCCGAGCCGGTGTCCGGTGGTGGTGGCGCAGCGGCTGGTGGTGGTGCCCGAAGCGGTGATGGCGGGTCTCCTGGCGGCTCCGTTTATTCCTTCGGCTCACGCCGTAGGGAGAAACCCGTCGGCGATTGGAAGCCCGTTAAGGGCGTCCGCTATCTCCAGTGGGAGGGCAAGGGTAACCCTTGCGTCACTTGCTTCCGCCTTTGGGCGGTAACTGACGGACACTTGGGCACTGCGGGCGTTTGCCCTTACTCGTGCACTAAGGCATTTAACCCTGACCGTGTCCCTCCTGACGCTCCGCCCCCTCCCTCAATTCCGCCACCTTTGTCTGCATGGCCTCCGTCCGCCGCTCCTGCCGCGCGTGCTCTGCAGGTGGACCCGGAGCCACAGGGCGGCGCCGCGCCGCAAAACCCAGCTGGCATGCACGTTCGTGCCCTCGTGCCCGCTCCCGCTTCGTACGACATGAGCGAGCCCGTCATCGACCTCGATGCTGATGGGGGCTCCGACGCGGCGTGGGTGCCCGCCGCCATGGCGCTGTCTCGGTACATCGACGATGAGGACGACACCGACTGGCCTGCTTTCCGCTCTGGCCCCGTCTACATCCCGCCCTCGGACCTCGGCAAATCGGCCGTGACCGATCACGGCATTGCACCACCGTCTGGTGGTGCACCCTGATTGCAACATCGCACACTTACCTAGCCACTAGCCTTGCATCTTGCTTCGGACTGCAGCCCATGCGGGGTACCGCTCTAGATGGACACTGGGGAGCCCCGTTGGGCCCGTAACAATTTGTGTTGCTAGGGTTCAGGGTGTGTTTGCTTGCTGTGTCCTTTGCCTGACACCTCACCTCTTCGCGGTGAGGTGGTGTCATGGAAGCAGTGACTTTTGCCCCCC
This sequence comes from Cymbomonas tetramitiformis, assembly GCA_001247695.2. Classification (NCBI taxonomy): domain Eukaryota; kingdom Viridiplantae; phylum Chlorophyta; class Pyramimonadophyceae; order Pyramimonadales; family Pyramimonadaceae; genus Cymbomonas; species Cymbomonas tetramitiformis. The sequence continues at coordinate 35,615 of LGRX02008644.1, forward strand.
CTCTCCCAGGGGGGTCGGCAGCCCTGCTCTTGTGTCACCACTCGATCTGCGGTGTCAGGTTTAGGCTCCCAGCTCTCAGCTCTCAGCTCATAAAACACCTAAGTATTTTATTCGATCATCTTTTTGACTGCGAAACCCGTGCGAGCCACTGCACAGCTTTCTTTGCCTGCGTGCATATATATATATTCACTATATATATATATATATATATTTCACACTTTCTTTCAGTTTACCCCTCTGCCTGTAGAGCTGTTTCTAGCAGGTTATGGGCCCACCATGCTTCCATATTACCTGAAGCAAATTGTTCCCGCTACATAATATTATCACTTATTCCTGCCGCGAGTTAGTGGATACACTTCAACGGGGCGCTCACTGCCGCACGTCGTCGCAACACGTTGGACGACGCGACGAGGTGAATGGACTTTTCATCGCCGCCTTGGATCCCGCCTTTTACCAGGCGGTGATGTCGAGATTATTGTTACACGACCATCGGGCGGCGGTGGACCTCTACTTGACCATCCAGACATCGGCCCGCGAGTGCCACGCGGCACACGAGCGAGCGGGCGTTGCCGCCAAGGGACCGAAGCAGACATCTTGCCCCGGTCAAAAGCCGTTCGACCCGGGATTCGCGCGTGCGGGACATTATTTTCGGCGACGACGTGCAAGAGCGAAACTCTGCGGACGAGGACTTGCTCGAGATCATCCTCTCGTTGCGGATGGAAGGAGGTGAAGCAGCTCTCCGACAAGGAGCAGTATCGATAACTCGATAACCCGATATATCGATATATCGATATATCGTATCTGTCGATAGGGTTTTCTTTTGTAATATCGCGGATATCATATATGTCGATATTCGTTTTGCGGTTTATCGGGCATCAGAATTGCGACAGTAGTAAAACTGCCTGACTCCATGAGATTGCCATGCCAGTAAGGATACGGGCTTCTCTTGGCTTACATGTCGGTGGCGGCGGCGGCGGCGGCGCGGGTGCGCGGTGTCGCGGAGGGTCACGGAGCTCTCCACCTTGAAGCTGTCGATGTTCACGCGTTGGGCGTTGCGCAGCACCACCAACCGTGCATCAAACACCCATGCATGTGTGTGTGTAGTTGTTCGGGGGTGCTCTCTAAGAGCTTCTCAGTCTACTTCACAATGCAGGGAACCTAGTTCAGTCCTACAAAGAGATATATATTGCTGTAAGCATGATATATATGTAGGTGAATCGGATCTTTCTTTAATGTCGAAGTTACAACAGCCAGGTGTGGCTGTTCACAGTAACAAATTCAAAACTGATTCATTCAGCCTGCTCGGCTGCCTTATGCCATGGTTTCAGATCTCGAACTTCCGAACATAACTCGATGTCGACTCCTGTCAGGTCCCATCATGCTTCATGAGAACTCGATCTGTCGCATCATAGAATCTGCCGACTAGCCCAGTTATATCATCACTTATTCCGGGCCACTCCATATCACTCTGAATAATTATAACTGTGCTGACTCGGCAATATTGGAGGTCTACCAGCTTTCCCTCCAATTTCTCTGACTGCTGGTTTTCCCACCAAAACTCACTTTCAGGTCAGTCATTTCTGTCAGACACTCTCGTCATCTGGTCATATAAA
>LGRX02008645.1:0-27170 GCA_001247695.2 Cymbomonas tetramitiformis
CCCCTATCTACTCAACCCGAAAGACACCTGTAATTTGGACAATAATAACATGTAGGTTTTCGAGGCATGCAAATCATTAATGGGCCTATCACATAGTCCTTAAATTGACACCGTTGGTGGAAAATGCGTTACCCAATCTCATCTAAAAGGTGAATCCAATCGCGACTTTAACCAAAACTACGCTCCAATGAAAATGCTAAAAAAACAAAATTAATGTGCGGTGGCAACATCGCCGCCATGATTGTGATGGTCTATCACATGGTCCTTAAATTGACGCCGTTGGTGGAAATAGTTGCCAAATCTAATTCCCAAAGTTGTTAACCAATCTTGGCTCGCACCAAAACTTTACCCAATGAATATGTTGTTTTAAAAATCAAAATGAATATGGTGCCAAAATCGCCGTATCTAGTACCGCCATCGCCTATATATATGCCGTCACAAGTGTTAAGATTCAAAACTCATTCATTCGACTTTGACAACTTACCTTCCAACCGTTACTACTCTTTACACCACACGTTATGTCTCAAGCACTGTTCACGCAAATGTCGGGTATGGACCTCATGGAGAAGGTCGCGAATGGCGAAACCGCTGCCTCCTTAGGGAAAACAGAGGTGTTGGTAGCCATAACCACCAATGCCACTGAGGGGCGGTCGAAGGGTATGACCCCTAAGACCATGGTCACGATTTTCCTGACGTCGTATGACGGTGTCCCCATGGGAGCTGTAGCATGGGATACGGGACTTTTTACATCGCTGGTAAGTTTTTTTTTTTGTTGTGATTTTTCAAGTTTGAATTCTTTCGGGTGTGGAATACTTAATGTTTTTACTGACAAATGTTCACTGGTGCTGTTTGCAGATGGCGTACAACTCCGCCTCAGGTGCTTATCGTCTCTTGATAAGCCCTGAGACGGTGCTTGTCAAGCAGGGGTCAGAATATGAGAGAAACCGCAACATTGCGCAGGTTTCTCTCACAATTCTGTCGCCTGCCTTCATGCAGCCTTAGGTGCAGAAGCTGCCAGATGACTTCACCGTAGAGTTTGGGGCGCCACCAACATGGCGTTCCAACTACAAGGTATTCGGTGAGGACGACACCGATGCGGCGGAGGAGTACACTCCTCCGCCTTTCAAGAAAACGAGATCTGCCTCATCGACTCCCTCTGTGACACCGGTGTCTCTCTTTATTACTGGCATTGCTGCCACAGCAACGCCTAGCGCTGGGGCCTCAGCAGCTCCCATCGTTCCGACAGCAGCAGTTGCAGCACCGCAAGCGGAACCTGCACCAGCTGCAGCAGTCAACTTATTGGAGAATGCGGCAAAGGGCAAGCCCACGCGCAGCAAGGCAGCTGGGAAATGAATATAGGATATCTGCGTCGTGGTTTAATGTGTAATGTGTAATGTGTAATGTGATCTTGCTTCCTTTTCATAACCTCAGTTACCAACAGCAACTTCGTGCATTGAAAGGAAGCCTCTGCCCCAAGTGTGTTGAACTAGCACCTGAAGACCTCCCACAAGACACCCACTATGTAATCACCTGGCTAGACTGTGATATCACCCACATCCCTGAGACATTGGTTCATACCTATTTGTTGACCAACACACCTAAGAAGGCAACCGTTCATACAAACGCCCGTTTGTGGTTTCAACGCAAAAATGGTCAAGCAAGGTGGACATGCCATTGATCCAGAAAACTTTATGAGCTCCGTTGCAGTAGAGGAATACAAGGTGCGCCAGTTGGCAATATCAGCCTTGAAGTCTAAGTGTGAGGTCTCCGCAGATTTATATCATTATGCTCCAGACATTGCCAGCCTCATAGATTCTGGACCACAAGGTGGAATTCTGCAAAACCCCCCAACCAAGGAACACCCACGCAATTGGAATATGTCTTACTTGATGCGCCTCATGAATCAACCAATGCCCGTATTAGTTAAAGATGACAAACAAGTGGTTGATGAAAAAACGAACCAACCGGTGCGGAAGAAGAGGAGACGCCGACCTACCCAAAACAATACAGGCTGCAAGATGAACGCTAATGGTGACCGAATGAATAAAGACGAGATAGAAAAATATAGTGATTCTGATTCCTCAGGATGTGAAGAATTTTTAGACTGATAACACCTTGCTTTACTAGTAGTGACATCGCCTTATAGTAACTAACATATGGAACAAAAAATATGTGTAGATACCACACTTTTATTCAAATGTATAGATATAACCACGCTTTCATTACAAATGTGATTTCGACCAGATGTGATATGCTTCATACACCTTACGAACCAATTCTTGGTACCTTTCCTAAATTCATTGTTTACTTCCAATGCACCCCAAATATATATATTTAAATGCTTTCTTATGCATCTATTTTGTCATTTGTTCCTTATACAAGTATACACATATATATATGGATTGTTATGACCATTGGCATACTTATTATGCATCGATAATTATTAATCATTTAATTATTCTATTTCCTTATAATTTGCTAGATTGATAACACCTACTTCCTAATTTGCTAAATTGATAACACATACTTTACAAATGCTATTCCTGAATTCTTAATTATCAAATTGACATGCAATTACCAACCATACATTAAGATCATGTGCACTATTTGGCTCACATAAGTGTGTGTGCTAGGAATTCATATGTTCCCTTGGATACGAGATTTATTTTTTCCCCACCTGTACGTTTACGTACCCCCTATATAAATTAGGTCCTCATTCTTGGCAATACCAGGATTGCTTGAACGGATTCAGAAAATTCAGCCCTTTAACAGTGCGAAATTAACACTGCGTTTTTGACGCCCAAATCGTAGGCTGTACTACGTATGCTGTATCCATATTATATGAATTGAAGCCATTGTGTCATCCATGTGACTACATGACACAACACATACTTTACAAATAACTTCCCACTGCGTCAATAATATAATTCAGGTCATCAGTGGATAATGAAAAATATAAACATGAATAAATTGATTATTTGATTTATATCAAAAAGCACGCAACGTTACGCTCAAGTCGTTCAAGTGTCGTGAACAGTGAACAATGCCGTTGTGACCATTGAACAGTGTGCTGTCAATAACCCTTACGCCGGAAGCGATCTTGTAAATAGATATTGCGCAACAAAATGGACCGAGATTTATATAACGTGAATTCAGAAACAGTGAATGCTATCCATACACGTGGCATAGAAATCCTTTGCCTCTGCCCCAACTTAGATTTCCATATTTATATGGATGCATTGTGGCATCGTTAAAAACAGTAATCACTATATTTTTATTTTAAGACCAAAGGTCGATCGTTGGCGGATCGGGACATAAAAGTAGTAGCCTAATCATTCGTTTTATAGCATTTCTGCCGGCTGCTACTCAATACAAACCATAAATAGAGAACTGTGTCACTGTATGCTGTATCCATATTATATGAATTGAAGCCCGAGTGTATTGTAAATAAAAATTAAAACGTACCCAGTGTGCGGTAGAAATGAGTAAGGTCACCATGAATGACTGCGTTAATAGTATAATTCAGGAGCGGGGGGGGGGTCTGGTCCGGTTACCCCCCCTATCTACTCAGCCCGAAAGACACCTGTAATTTGGACAATAATAACATGTAGGTTTTCGAGGCATGCAAATCATTAATGGGCCTATCACATAGTCCTTAAATTGACACCGTTGGTGGAAAATGCGTTACCCAATCTCATCTAGAAGGTGAATCCAATCGCGACTTTAACCAAAACTACGCACCAATGAAAATGCTAAAAAAAACAATATTATTGGCGGTGGCAAAATCGCCGCCATGATTGTGATATTCCATCACATGTTCCTTAAATTGGTGGAAATAGTTGCCAAAGCTAATTCCCAAAGTTGTTATCCAATCTTGGCTCGCACCAAAACTACACCCAATGAAAATGTTGTTTTAAAAATCAAAATGAATATGGAACCAAAATCGCCGTATCTAGTACCGCCATCGCCTATATATATGCCTTCACAAGTGTTAAGATTCAAAACTCATTCATTCGAATTTGACAACTTACCTTCTAACCCCGTTACTACTCTTTACACCACACGTTATGTCTCAAGCACTGTTCACGCAAATGTCGGGTATGGACCTCATGGAGAAGGTCGCGAATGGCGAAACCGCTGCCTCCTTAGGGAAAACAGAGGTGTTGGTAGCCATAACCACCAATGCCACTGAGGGGCGGTCGAAGGGTATGACCCCTAAGACCATGGTCACGATTTTCCTGACGTCGTATGACGGTGTCCCCATGGGAGCTGTAGCATGGGATACGGGCCTTTTTACATCGCTGGTAAGTTTTTTTTTTGTTGTGATTTTTCAAGTTTGAATTCTTTTGGGTGTGGAATAATTAATGTTTTTACTGACAAATGTTCACTGGTGCTGTTTGCAGATGGCGTACAACTCCGCCTCAGGTGCTTATCGTCTCTTGATAAGCCCTGAGACGGTGCTTGTCAAGCAGGCGTCAGAATATGAGAGAAACCGCAACATTGCACAGGTTTCTCTCACCATTCTGTCGCCTGCCTTTCTGCAGCCTTTGGTGCAGAAGCTGCCAGATGACTTCACCGTGGAGTTTGGGGCGCCACCAACATGGCGTTCCAACTACAAGGTATTCGGTGAGGACGACACCGATGCGGCGGAGGAGTACACTCCTCCGCCTTTCAAGAAAACGAAATCTGCCTCATCGACTCCCTCGGTGACACCGGTGTCTCTCTTCCCACCTGGCGTCGCTGCCACAGCAACGCCTAGCGCTGGGGCCTCAGCAACGCCTAGCGCTGGGGCCTCAGCAGCTCCCATCGTTCCGACAGCAGCAGTTGCAGCACCGCAAGCGGAACCTGAACCAGCTGTGGCTGCAGCAGTCAATTTATTGGAGAATGCGCCAAAAAGCAGCAAGCGCGGCAAGGCAGCTGGGCAAAAGATATAGGATATTAGACTTGCCATGTGAGCATGCCATAGACTTGCCATGTGAGTACTTTTGAATATATTTTATATAATTGTAAGTGTTCAAAAAAAAATTGTTTTTTTATTTAGCCTGGTTTAATGTGTAATGTGAAATGTAAAGCACAATTTTTAAGAACCCTGATGATATGTGCCGGTTCATATGCAACTTAAAGATAATTTAGTGAGAAATCGATTTTCGTAAATGACATCGACTTTATAATGTTATAATCACAATTACGATTAACGATTGTCTCAAGAGCAACCGCGCATATACTGTATCGATGATCTGCAATCGGATTTTACCGTTGCAATATCATATATTTCGCCGATGGCGGCTGTCTATCAGTGTTAACTCTAACATCCAGAGCAATTGCTATACCACGCATGTTTTATCGTGTACAACTTCGCGTTAGGACCATTCTATTCGATCCGTTGCTCGCCACGCACACTCTCGCAGAATTGGATCACCCTCGCGCAGGAGTTATTTGGAACGCACAGCAAGAGGTCTGATACAACTCACACTAGACTTCCAGCAAAGCAATGTAAAGTGCAATCGAAAGTTGCGTTATCCAGATCGGGGAAAGTGAGGAGTGGCAATCGGTTTGCGCAAGCTCATGGTTCAACAACATCGTTACCACAGATTCAGCAAGGGGAGCTTTCACGGAAAAGCTGTCTAGTACGCGCAAGCAATAAGAGAAACGGCGAACTCGTTAAAGATGAGGACAATGTAAGCATAAGTTGTCCTTCACTCATAATTCGCCTTTGTTCTGGCTGGTTGTGTGGCTGGTTGAAATCGAGTTGTGCACGCGTTGAAGAACATTTATCGACTGTCTCACAAAGTCAAACTTGCTGACCTAGGAAGGAAACGACCAGAAGATTAAGGAGCTAATATTTTGGGTCGTTGGAGCGGCCCTTTTCGGTGCCGGCATCACGTACACTGAGGGTGCGACAAAGGTGGGCGGTTGAAAGTTATGATGAACCAACAGAAATCTTGTTCACTCTTGATGGTGCTCGCTTGTAGATGTCTCAGCAACTTCTGACTCTCTCCGTTATGTTTGTCTCTTGCCGTTTAAGCCTTCCCTTCGTTAAAAACTTTCGGGCGGCTCTCCCAACACGGTTCTGCACTTCTCCGTTAGTTCGTACACGCTTGCACCTTCCTTCCTATTTCTGCCCAGATGTATAAGCGTGCGTCTAACTCTTCCCCTTCGGTCGTGCTGGCAGGGAACCGAGTTCTTTGCTGGATATCTTCTAGAAGAGAGTTTATCTGTGGATAACCTGTTCGTGTTTGTTTTGATATTTTCTTATTTCGAGGTTCGAACGCTTCTTACTCAGTGTGATTACACGACCGGCGATTGTTGTGGTAGTTCGACCTTATAGCGCTCCTCCCATCTTTCAGTGCGCTTTGCCATTTCATCATACGCTATGCTGCCCACTACTCTTGCCTGCTTATTTCAGCCACGAGGGTGATGGCGGGCTGGCCTCGCTGGGCGTGCCTCGAGCCACTCGGACTCTGGTACCATGCCAAATTCCTGCCCCGCGCTTGCGTGCTTTTTCGTCCGCTCGTGCTGGCCTCCGTTGGTGCGCGTCACGTCACTAATTAAGTGCACCATTCAGGTAACATTAAAGAGGGACCACCAACGCAACGGGCAGTCTACTCCATAACCTTTCAAGATGGAAGTGGTATTATTTGTTTCACTAGTGTACGCTGCACTGACGATATAAATGTACGAGCTAATGTAAGGTCCATTTCACCAAGAACCCCAATAGTGGTTTCACCATCTGATTGGGAGGCAAGACCCCTGAAGGTAAGCACCGCAATTTTACATCATTTCAACCAGTTCCAACAATAATCGCTATAAAGTTTGCTAAAGACGGTATGTTTCATACAGGTTGCAATATGGGACACCCCAAACAACTTGGCGCTATGGTCATCAAAAAACGACGAAACAGAAATTTCCTTGAAGGATGTTTGGCAATACCGGCTGGATCCCTACTGTTCACCTGCTGAGCATGTTCTCATGCTCTGTGGTATTACCGAAAATATGGCCGACAAATTGGAAGATAGAGCTCTGAAATTCAAAGATTATTTCAGAAACTTCACCCTGTTAGAGCTCTTTGGTCATAAAGATACCATGCACAAGGCTTATGCAGGTGCAATATCTACTGTCTATTCCATATTCGGCGCTTTGAGACCTAAACAAAGATCATTTCGGATGGCACTGCATTGTGGGATGGTATTCTACAACCTTCCCAATAAATTTTAAGTTTTCTGTGAGTGTATGTGTGCAGGATGTGGTCCTCGACATGGTATTGAATGCCTCAACATGACAGCATTACTCTGCAAGTCAGCAAATAACAAGACCCGTATCGCCAACATAGCAGCCAGTCTGGACGTCAGGTTGCTGGGTCTTGCAGTAGTTCGACACCTTGCAGCAACTGAATTGGCCATTGTCAGCCAGATGATCGCTGATGGCCATCCCTATGCTCCTGAAGGGTGGAATCGCAATGCTGCTCGCATGACGGCAAAGAACAACCATTTCTACCGACAACCCAAGAAGGGCACCATCGTCCTCGTAGACGGTGTGAGAAAGGCTAAAACTGGAACTTCCTACAAGATCAACATCCGAAAGCGCCTTTTGGGTTCTAACGTCGTATTGCCCACTCGAGAAGGCCAGGTAAGGATGCCTACAAATGTTATATTCTTATGATACCACTGTATACATAATTGCCTATAAATGATCACTTGCCTACTCATTCAATATTGTAATATGACAATACTAACTTATGGTGTTTTGCCAACAGTGCTTGGAACTACCGTTCCACCGTTACGGTGGCAGTGTAAATCATCACAAATTTGCACTTGGAATTAAGGCACAAGATGATCCAAGAAATAATGAAGAGGAAGATGAACTTGCTGATTTCTCCAAGCTTGTCACCTCCCACGTCCTCAATAAGGAAATAGGCGTTGGTCCTTTAAGGTGGGCGTTTTCTCAAACTTTGGGGTTTCAACACCATTACAATTCCATAGAAAGAATAGGGTACACATTCGACTTTAATCCCACCACCTTTGCCTCTATTTCTAGATCTCAACTGCCATATGCCATAGCCAAGTATATGGCTCACACGCCTAAGTAGGAGCCAGTCAAATTGTCCCAAAATGGACCTCCTTGGCATTCAACATGGAACCCACACCGCCATATACCAATCCCAATATTCTATGGGTGAGAACTTGTAAATTGACCTCCATTTGGCCCTTGTAGCCCTACAACATAGCAAACTTGCCCTCCCTAGCATATGACATGATTGTCACATCCCAACACTTGGCAATCCCCTTAAAAGGCGCAAGACCCAAACATATGCGCCCCATATAGACCCACAAGTTCTTCAATATAACACTCTTACCATCACTGCCATAAACCATATGCCATGACCATCGGTTGCTTACTTTTCTATCTTTGCCACTACAGGTACCACCTAGAAAAGGAAATTAAGCTGCTGCTGAAGTACCATCCCACAAACATCGCAAATCCATGCAATCATCCCAAGCCAGATGGATACAACTACCAACTAGTACGAATGTTCGCAGACAACGGTATATTCCCTCACAGCCATGAATGCCTGGATTCCTGAAATACTTTTATTACTCCTTGTTAAGTTTCATCACAATCATCAAATTATTGGTTCACCTAGCACGATGCACCTAGCACGATGCGATAGCTGATTGTAAATATGTGGTTGTGAACCAGATGAAGGAGCAAAAAAGCTGCACTATTTCGGGATCTTGCTTCCTTTTCATAACCTCAGTTACCAACAGCAACTTCGTGCATTGAAAGGAAGCCTCTGCCCCAAGTGTGCTGAACTAGCACCTGAAGACCTCCCACAAGACACCCACTATGTAATCACCTGGCTAGACTGTGATATCACGCACATCCCTCAGACATTGGTTCATACCTATTTGTTGACCAACACACCTAAGAAAACAACCGTTCATACAAACGCCCTTTGTGGTTTCAACGCAAAAATGGTCAAGCAAGGTGGACATGCCATTGATCCAGAAAACTTTATGAGCTCCGTTGCAGTAGAGGAATACAGGGTGCACCAGTTGGCAATATCAGTCTTGAAGTCTAAGTGTGAGGTCTCAGCAGATTTATATCATTATGCTCCAGACATTGCCAGCCTCATAGCTTCTGGACCACAAAGTGGTATTCTGCAAAACCCCCCAACCAAGGCACACCCACGCAATTGGAATATGTCTTACTTGATGCGCCTCATGAATCAACCAATGCCCATATTAGTTAAAGATGACAAACCAGTGATTGATGAAAAAACGAACCAACCGGTGCGGAAGAAGAGGAGACGCCGACCTACCCAAAACAATACGGGCTGCAAGATGAACGCTAATGGTGACCGAATAAATAAAGACGAGATAGAGAAATATAGTGATTCTGATTCCTCAGGATGTGAAGAATTTTTAGACTGATAACACCTTGCTTCACTAGTAGTGACATTGCCTTATAGTAACTAACGTATGGAACAAAAAATGTGTGTAGATACCACACTTTTATTCAAATGTATAGATATAACCACGCTTTCATTACAAATGTGATTTCGACCAGATGTGATATGCTTCATTCACCTTACGAACCAATTCTTGGTACCTTTCCTAAATTCATAGTTTAATTCCAATGCACACCAATTTAGATATGCAAATATAAAGAATGCATATATTTAAATGCTTGCTTATGCATCTATTTTCTCATTTGTTCCTTATACAAGTATACACATATATATGGATTGTTATGACCGTTGGCATACTTATTATGCATATAAATATTAATCATTTAATTATTCCATTTCCTCATAATTTGCTAGATTGATAACACCTACTTCCTAATTTGCTAAATTGATAACACATACTTTACAAAGTGCCATCCATTTTCAGCAAATGCTATTCCTGAATTCTTAATTATCAAATTGACATGCAATTACCAACCATACATTAAGATCATGTGCACTATTTGGCTCACATAAGTGTGTGTGCTAGGAATTGATATGTCCCCTTGGATAAGAGATTTATTTTTTCCCCACCTGTACGTTCACGTACCCCCTATATAAATCAGGTCTTCATTCCCGCAATTCCCAGAAATGCTTGCAAGGACGGATGAAATTCAGTGCGTTAACAGTGCAAAAATTAACGCCCATATCGTAGACTGTACACGACGCAGTGTATGCTGTATGCATATTATATCAATTGAAGCCCCAGTGTATTGTATATATAATTTTTAGAAATAGTTTGCTTGCGATGAAGCTGGGTAGCAGTTCTTGGGATGCAGCCCGAATCCACGTCATCAGCGCGGGTCACATCGTGCCCATGCATACGCGATCGTAGCGCAGGTCACATCGCCGTGCCCGAGCATACGCGATCTTAGCGTAGGTCACATCGTGTGCCTTATGCCGTTACATCTAAGGCGGTTTCCGAACCGTCGCTTCGATACCAATGTCAGGGTTGGAAATCGGTGCGGGGATTTCACTGTACGAGCCGGGTCAAATCATATATATCGTCATGGGGCGAAAGTGCTCCACGACGGGATTTGAACCCGTGACGTTCGCTTCTCTAGTGCGACGCTCTACCCAACTGAGCTACGCGGAGGATGATGATCCTCTCGCGCATTTCAGTGGTACTCGTACAGATCGGACTGTTACCGATCGATGATCGACTATGCGTGTGACATCGACGACGACGTACCAACATCGCGACTGCGGGCGTCTGTCATCTTTCGATCCGTGACATATCTCCCCTCTTTAAAGTGTCGTGACCTCACGACATTCGTGTCGAGTTACTTTTCAGAGGTCCGACCTCAGATGTGATGGCGTGGCAGCCTGCGATGAAGCTGGGTAGCAGTTCTTGGGATGCAGCCCGAATCCACGTCATCAGCGCGGATCACATCGTGCCCATGCATACGCGATCGTAGCGCAGGTCACATCGCCGTGCCCGAGCATACGCGATCTTAGCGTAGGTCACATCGTGTGCCTTATGCCGTTACATCTGAGGCGGTTTCCGAACCGTCGCTTCGATACCAATGTTAGGGTTGGAAATCGGTGCGGGGATTTCACTGTACGAGCCGGGTCAAATCATATATATCGTCATGGGGCGAAAATGCTCCACGACGGGATTTGAACCCGTGACGTTCGCTTCTCTAGTGCGAGTGTGCGACGCTCTAACCAACTGAGCTACGCGGAGGATGATGATCCTCTCGCGCATTTCAGTGGTACTCGTACAGATCGGACTGTTACCGATCGATGATCGACTATGCGTGTGACATCGACGACGACGCACCAACATCGCGACTGCGGGCGTCTGACATCTTTCGATCCGTGACATATCTCCCCTCTTTAAAGTGTCGTGACCTCACGACATTCGTGTCGAGTTACTTTTCAGAGGTCCGACCTCAGATGTGATGACGTGGCAGCCTGCGATGAAGCTGGGTAGCAGTTCTTGGGATGCAGCCCATCGCACCGAAGGTGCATCGCAGATCTTGGGATGCAGCCCGAATCCACGCGTCATCAGCGCGGGTCACATCGTGCCCATGCATACGCGATCGTAGCGCAGGTCACATCGCCGTGCCCGAGCATACGCGATCTTAGCGCAGGTCACATCGTGTGCCTTATGCCGTTACATCTGAGGCGGTTTCCGAACCGTCGCTTCGATACCAATGTTAGGGTTTGAAATCGGTGCGGGGATTTTCACTGTACGAGCCGGGTCAAATCATATATATCGTCATGGGGCGAAAGTGCTCCACGACGGGATTTGAACCCGTGACGTTCGCTTCTCTAGTGCGACGCTCTAACCAACTGAGCTACGCGGAGGATGATGATCCTCTTGCGCATTTCAGTGGTACTCGTACAGATCGGACTGTTACAGATCGATGATCGACTATGCGTGTGACATCGACGACGACGTACCAACATCGCGACTGCGGGCGTCTGTCATCTTTCGATCCGTGACATATCTCCCCTCTTTTAAAGTGTCGTGACCTCACGACATTCGTGTCGAGTTACTATTCAGAGGTCCGACCTCAGATGTGATGACGTGGCAGCCTGCGATGAAGCTGGGTAGCAGTTCTTGGGATGCAGCCCGAATCCACGTCATCAGCGCGGGTCACATCGTGCCCATGCATACGCGATCGTAGCGCAGGTCACATCGCCGTGCCCGAGCATACGCGATCTTAGCGTAGGTCACATCGTGTGCCTTATGCCGTTACATCTAAGGCGGTTTCCGAACCGTCGCTTCGATACCAATGTCAGGGTTGGAAATCGGTGCGGGGATTTCACTGTACGAGCCGGGTCAAATCATATATATCGTCATGGGGCGAAAATGCTCCACGACGGGATTTGAACCCGTGACGTTCGCTTCTCTAGTGCGACGTTCTAACCAACTGAGCTACGCGGAGGATGATGATCCTCTCGCGCATTTCAGTGCTACTCGTACAGATCGGACTGTTACCGATCGATGATCGACTATGCGTGTGACATCGACGACGACGCACCAACATCGCGACTGCGGGCGTCTGACATCTTTCGATCCGTGACATATCTCCCCTCTTTAAAGTGTCGTGACCTCACGACATTCGTGTCGAGTTACTTTTCAGAGGTCCGACCTCAGATGTGATGACGTGGCAGCCTGCGATGAAGCTGGGTAGCAGTTCTTGGGATGCAGCCCGAATCCACGTCATCAGCGCGGATCACATCGTGCCCATGCATACGCGATCGTAGCGCAGGTCACATCGCCGTGCCCGAGCATACGCGATCTTAGCGTAGGTCACATCGTGTGCCTTATGCCGTTACATCTGAGGCGGTTTCCGAACCGTCGCTTCGATACCAATGTTAGGGTTGGAAATCGGTGCGGGGATTTCACTGTACGAGCCGGGTCAAATCATATATATCGTCATGGGGCGAAAATGCTCCACGACGGGATTTGAACCCGTGACGTTCGCTTCTCTAGTGCGACGCTCTAACCAACTGAGCTACGCGGAGGATGATGATCCTCTCGCGCATTTCAGTGGTACTCGTACAGATCGGACTGTTACAGATCGATGATCGACTATGCGTGTGACATCGACGACGACGTACCAACATCGCGACTGCGGGCGTCTGACATCTTTCGATCCGTGACATATCTCCCCTCTTTAAAGTGTCGTGACCTCACGACATTCGTGTCGAGTTACTTTTCAGAGGTCCGACCTCAGATGTGATGACGTGGCAGCCTGCGATGAAGCTGGGCAGCAGTTTTTGGGATGCAGCCCATCGCACCGAACGTGCATCGCAGTTTTTGGGATGCAGCCCGAATCCACGTCATCAGCGCGGGTCACATCGTGCCCATGCATACGCGATCGTAGCGCAGGTCACATCGCCGTGCCCGAGCATACGCGATCTTAGCGTAGGTCACATCGTGTGCCTTATGCCGTTACATCTGAGGCGGTTTCCGAACCGTCGCTTCGATACCAATGTTAGGGTTGGAAATCGGTGCGGGGATTTCACTGTACGAGCCGGGTCAAATCATATATCGTCATGGGGCGAAAGTGCTCCACGACGGGATTTGAACCCGTGACGTTCGCTTCTCTAGTGCGACGCTCTAACCAACTGAGCTACGCGGAGGATGATGATCCTCTCGCGCATTTCAGTGGTACTCGTACAGATCGGACTGTTACAGATCGATGATCGACTATGCGTGTGACATCGACGACGACGTACCAACATCGCGACTGCGGGCGTCTGTCATGTTTCGATCCGTAACATATCTCCCCTCTTTAAAGTGTCGTGACCTCACGACATTCGTGTCGAGTTACTTTTCAGAGGTCCGACCTCAGATGTGATGACGTGGCAGCCTGCGATGAAGCTGGGTAGCAGTTCTTGGGATGCAGCCCGAATCCACGTCATCAGCGCGGATCACATCGTGCCCATGCATACGCGATCGTAGCGCAGGTCACATCGCCGTGCCCGAGCATACGCGATCTTAGCGTAGGTCACATCGTGTGCCTTATGCCGTTACATCTGAGGCGGTTTCCGAACCGTCGCTTCGATACCAATGTTAGGGTTGGAAATCGGTGCGGGGATTTCACTGTACGAGCCGGGTCAAATCATATATATCGTCATGGGGCGAAAATGCTCCACGACGGGATTTGAACCCGTGACGTTCGCTTCTCTAGTGCGACCTTCTAACCAACTGAGCTACGCGGAGGATGACGATCCTCTCGCGCATTTCAGTGGTACTCGTACAGATCGGACTGTTACCGATCGATGATCGACTATGCGTGTGACATCGACGACGACGCACCAACATCGCGACTGCGGGCGTCTGACATCTTTCGATCCGTGACATATCTCCCCTCTTTAAAGTGTCGTGACCTTACGACATTCGTGTCGAGTTACTTTTCAGAGGTCCGACCTCAGATGTGATGACGTGGCAGCCTGCGATGAAGCTGGGTAGCAGTTCTTGGGATGCAGCCCATCGCACCGAAGGTGCATCGCAGTTCTTGGGATGCAGCCCGAATCCACGTCATCAGCGCGGGTCACATCGTGCCCATGCATACGCGATCGTAGCGCAGGTCATATCGCCGTGCCCGAGCATACGCGATCTTAGCGTAGGTCACATCGTGTGCCTTATGCCGTTACATCTGAGGCGGTTTCCGAACCGTCGCTTCGATACCAATGTTAGGGTTTGAAATCGGTGCGGGGATTTTCACTGTACGAGCCGGGTCAAATCATATATCGTCATGGGGCGAAAATGCTCCACGACGGGATTTGAACCCGTGACGTTCGCTTCTCTAGTGCGACGCTCTAACCAACTGAGCTACGCGGAGGATGATGATCCTCTCGCGCATTTCAGTGGTACTCGTACAGATCGGACTGTTACAGATCGATGATCGACTATACGTGTGACATCGACGACGACGTACCAACATCGCGACTGCGGGCGTCTGTCATCTTTCGATCCGTGACAGTGGGGGCGGAGAACTAAGGAGAGAGCTAAGGAGAGAGATAAGAACTGTGGAGAAGTAAGGAACTGTCATCTGTCGACGTGGACGGAATTTATGACCGAAGATTCCCTTATTTGTTATTTGTTAGTTCTCCGACCACTTTGCGGAACCTCTCTATTCAGTGCGTTAACAGTGCAAAAATTGACGCCCATATCGTAGGCTGTACACGACACAGTGTATGCGGTATGCATATTATATCAATTGAAGCCCCAGTTTATTGTATATATAATTTTTAGAAATATTTGGCATAAAAATTGAAACGTACCCAGCGTGCGGTATAAATGAGTAAGGTCACCCATAAATGACTGCATTAATAATATAATTCGAAGGGGTGCGGGGGCGGGGCGGGCGAAGCCAGCCCCCCCCAAGATAGAGATGGATAGACCAATGCCGAGACGAATAAACGGGCACGTTAAGTATGTGTTTTTGGAACACGAGAAGGGGGGCGAGGGTTAGGGTGGGGTGGAGGGGGGGGAGGGGAGGAGGGAGGAGGAGGGAGGAGGAGAAGACACAATCTCTATTTGTCGGTCTCTCACTCTTCGTCACATGATGATGATATAATTGACCATGGATGATCAGGGGGTTTATTTTTTCCCCACCTGTACGTTCACGTACCCCCTATATAAATCAGGTCTTCATTCCCGCAATTCCCAGAAATGCTTGCAAGGACGGATGAAATTCAGTGCGTTAACAGTGCAAAAATTGACGCCCAAATCGTAGGCTGTACACGACACAGTGTATGCTGTATGCATATTATATCAATTGAAGCCCCGGTGTAATGTATATAATTTTTAGAAATATTTTGCATATTGGGGGAAAATCGGAGATGAAACCGAAGATTCCCCCTCTTTTGAAAAATTGGGGGAAAATTCAGCGCGTTAATAATGCAAATATTGAGGCCCATATCGTAGGTTGTACACGACACAGTGTATGCTTATGCTGTATGCTGTATGCTGTATGCATATTATATCAATTGAAGCCCCAGTGTAATGCATATATAATTTTTAGAAATATTTTGCATATATAAATTAGGTCTTCATTCTGCCAATTCCCAGAAATCCTTGCAAGGATGGATGAAATTCGGCGCGTTAATAGTGCAAATATTGAGGCCCATTGTTGGAAACACTGTGCCGACAGTGGGAAACGCTCGCGACGGTGAACGAACGGATCAAGCTAAACTGTGATAACACAAATAAATACCCTGAGTCTGTGACACTAGCTGGCCACCGAGGATGATCAACCGGATATGACACGTGACTGTATGACTAGTCACTGTGACATTTCCAGCACACCACCTCATCAGAGGTGGACAGCTTGTGAGACTAGACACCACCCTAGCTACTAGAGTTACATCTAATGAGAATGTTAGTCTAGTTAGCTAGCAACATCACAAGTGTTAAGTGAAAGAAATGCTCAAGTGATAAGAAATAATCTGAGATGCTTTATAGGCTGCACGTTTCTAACTTTCAATGTTAGGTTACAATCTCAGCTAATGGTCAGCCGCGCTAGGCTCTCCTGCCGGTCTGCATGCCGAAAACAACACGTTCTCATAGAAGTCCTGCCGGTCGGCTCAACGAGTAAATACTGCACGTAATAGGATCCCTGCCCGTGACTGTGCTCGTTCTCCGCAATTGGTCAGCAACTAAAATAATCGGACGTGTCAAGAAAATATTGCAGCTACAGCAAGTGGTCAAAAGAAATAATCCAACGCCCTGCCTGTCTGTACAAAATAACTTAATCATCGGAATAAGAATCGTCAGTGCCCTCATAGTAATCATAAGAATCGTCAAAATAAGCACCACCTGTCGAGTCGCCCTCATACTGGTCGGCTTCCCAAGCCGCCCATTCTCCTGGGGTGTAAGAGTCATCGAGAACCTCGTCATCTAGCTCCGCTCCAGAATGTAACTCTCCAGAGTCGTGAACAATGGAATAATTGGTAACAGAAAATTCTGTTTGCGGTAAAAAGTCATCCCCAAGTGGGGGTTGCAAAACTCCGCCATAGGTCCCCCCATGGAAACTTGTGTCCACAGGGAGCTCCTGTTCCGACCCGTAAGGAACGTGAGAGTCGACGTCCTCACACTCCTCGTCAGCATCGTCGCTGGAATCATCGTAATACCCCACTGGGTACTCCGATTCATCCTCACTGTCACTACCGCCAAAATCTGCCTCCTCTCGCTGATCAGAAGCCAAAAACGTCGGCGGAGAATCCACAGCAGTCTGATAACAGTGATACTCGGTTCGCACAGGAGGGGCCTGTGGAACGAGTCTGCGTGCATCTGAAGAAAAAAGCACGGGTCGCGTGGTAGAAACTTGAGAATGAACTGATTGAGTAGATAAAATGACGGGGAAATCCCCAACAGCTTTGTCAACCCGCGAAATCTCCGCATGCGTTGAAGGATCGGATACAGCCTGTGGTGAGGAAGCACCACCAATTCCAGTGCAAGAGTCGCAAACAGAAATACAAAGAGTGACTGCGGGATCGGTGGCACTAGGCTGCGCACTGCGGAAATGCGATAATAAAGCTGCCGCTGAGCGACACAGCAATACAAGCTGTGTCCGCTTCAGCCCTTCAACCTTTTCAAACTTTTCGTCAAAAGAGTCCAAAAGAGAGAGAAGCTCCTCTTCCGACAAAATCTCAGCGGTCGCCATGGGTCCCGAAAATAATAAACGCGGGCGAAGAAGCAAGATTGCCGGAACCACCCCGTCTAGCTGCCAAAAGCCGATACAGTGACCCAATCAAATAAACGTAGATCCCAGCTCAGCGCAAGCCGCAAGATGCGGACAACGCAAGAAGAATATAAGAGCCGTATAAAAGAAAAATATACCGGATACTACGTCAAACAGAATCAACACTCGAAGGTGAGTGGGTCCATAACCTGTTGGAAACACTGTGCCGACAGTGGGAAACGCTCGCGACGGTGAACGAACGGATCAAGCTAAACTGTGATAACACAAATAAATACCCTGAGTCTGTGACACTAGCTGACCACCGAGGATGATCAACCGGATATGACACGTGACTGTATGACTAGTCACTGTGACATTTCCAGCACCCATGTCGTAGGTTGTACACGACACAGTGTATGCATATTATATCAATTGAAGCCCCAGTGTAATGTATACAATTTTTAGAAATATTTTGCATATATAAATCAGGTCTTCATTTTGCAAATTCCAAAAAATCCTTGCAAGGATGGATGAAATTCAGCGCGTTAACAGTGCAAATATTGAGGCCCATATCGTAGGTTGTACACGACACAGTGTATGCTGTATGCATATTAACCTCTGCTCCTTATGATCTGGAACCGGACCAAATACCTCTGACCTTTATCGTCTTGGCATCAAGTAAATTACCTTACTTACCTTACCTTAGTCAATCAGCAGCAGCAGCAGCAGCAGCAGCAGCAACAGCAAAGCTCGAATCCCAACGGGCGATACAGTCGAATGTTCCATCTCACGATGGCCAGACGCTAACGATGACAGTGCCACAACAGTCGCGTGTATGTACCACGACGCCACCCACGCGTTATGGCATGGCATGCCGGGAAGCAAAAAGCGAAGCACTGTCGCGCAAATGATCCTGCGGTCATATGATGTAATGGCGATATCCATGTTAACATCGCATGGCAATTAATCGTGCTGTCCAAAAAGATCGACGCCTAGTGGAGATCGCATATTTGTGATCGACAGCGCCTAGTACTTACTTAATCATCAGCAGCAGCAGCAGCAACAGCAGCAAAGCGCGAATCCCAACGGGCGACACAGACGAACTTCCGATCTCACGATCGCCAGACGCTAAC
The DNA here is from genome assembly GCA_001247695.2 of Cymbomonas tetramitiformis. Classification (NCBI taxonomy): domain Eukaryota; kingdom Viridiplantae; phylum Chlorophyta; class Pyramimonadophyceae; order Pyramimonadales; family Pyramimonadaceae; genus Cymbomonas; species Cymbomonas tetramitiformis. Next base: position 18,789 of record LGRX02008645.1, read on the forward strand.
GATGACAGTGCCACTGCAATCGCGTACATTTATCGCGACGCCACCCTCGCGTTATGGCATGGCATGTTGGGAAGCAAAAAGCGAAGCACTGTCGCGCACATGATCCTTTTGAGATCGATCCGCCTAGTATCAATTGAAGCTCGAGTGTATTGTATATATAATTTTTAGAAACACGCAACGTTACGCTCAAGTCGTTCAAGTGTCGTGAACAGTGAATAATATCGTTGTGGTCAGCGAACAGTGTGCGGTCAGCGCGTTAACAGTGCAAATATTGAGGCCCATATCGTAGGCTGTACACGACACAGTGTATGTTGTATGCATATTATATCAATTGAAGCCCCAGTGTAATGTATAAATGATTTTTAGAAATATTTTGCATATTGGGGAAAAAATCGGAGATGAAATCGAAGATTGCCCCTCTTTTGAAAAAATGGGGAAATTTTCAGCGCGTTAGCAGTGCAAATATTGACGCCCATATCGTAGGTTGTACACGACACGTGTATGTTTGTATGCATATTATTGGGGGGGGGGAATCGGAGATGAAATCGAAGATTCCCCCTCTTTTGAAAAATCGGGGAAAAATTCAGCCCCTTTTAACAGTGCAAAAGTTGACGCCCAAATCGTAGGCTGTACACGACAACGTATGCTGTATTCAATTGAAGCCCGAGTGTATTGTAAGTAAAAGTTTTGGAATAATTTTGCATATATAAATTAGGTCCTCATTCTTGCCAAATCCCAGAAATGCTTGCAAGGACGGATGAAATTCAGTCCCTTTAACAGTGCAAAATTTTGACGCCCAAATCGTAGGTTGTTGACAAGAACAGTGATATATATATATATATATATATAAGGGCGGGATATAGATATATATCAGTGTCTCAAAAGGACTCAGAAACAAGCAGTGAACTGTCGGAATAAGCTGAGATAGATAAAACATTACATGCTTTTATCTGTGCAGTGAGACAGTCGGCTGTCAGGGAGATGACAGATGACAAGATGGCAGGGTCACTCAGGGCAAGGGGTGAGCAAAGGATCTGGACTCCTCCCATACAGTGGGGGGAAAGTCACAGTACCCGTGACACCACCTCACCCAGAAGGTGTGAGTGGGATGCCAGATGAATGCAAGCCCTAACCTAGCCCAAGGTTACTTCAAATTGTTAGGACCTAAGGAGCCTTTTCCAGCTCAACTAGAGGCACATCCGTGCGTGGGCGTTGTCCTAACATTCTAAGCACCACAGACTAAAAGGAAGGCTGCAAACAATCTCAATTAGGTTTCAGCCGCGCGATCAGGTGTCAGCGCAGGCTCCCGGAAGGCGGGGTACATGGAGTCGTCGGGCTCATCCAGCGCAAACTGATCGGCATCCTGCGACACGGCATGGAGGGCAACGTCGTCGTCGATCGACGGTCCAACCCAAGATGCCTGCTGGTCAACTCGGAATGTCATGAAGCTGGCGACGCCTGTCGGAGGCGGCTCCGTAGGCACCACAGACTCCGGTGCAGGTGCCTGTGCGGCGTCAGGCGCTCCGAACACGGCAGCGGAAGCCGACGCGGCGGCAGCAGGCGGCGGGCGCGAGCCCGCGGGCTTGGCGGTAGGGGGCGCGCGCCCCTGAGCAAATGCCTCACGGCATGTGTACGGGCACGCCCCTTTAGTGTCGGGGTGCGTGTCCGTCAGGTTCCAAAGGCTAAAGCAGACCAGGCAGGGGTAACCAGTGCCCGCCCACCTCTTGGTGAGCGCGCCAGGCTGCGCGGTCCACTCACCAACGGGCTCGATGTCGGCGTTCTTGGCGGACAGCGAATTGAACGTGGGCTTTTTGACTCTGTACTCGGCGGGCTGAGAGTCAGTCGAGCGGGTGGCGAGGGGATGCTCCTCCCTCCATACCGTACGGATACGGAGGCAGAGGGCGGAGAAAGAGTAGACCTTGCCACCACGGAGCTCTCGGATGATGTTCAGGTACAGCGGGGTGACGAAAGGCGATAGCTTTGCAGAGCTGGCCAGGACGTGCCACAGGTCCTTCACCCTCTTAGCCTCGCTGTAGTCGGGGTTCAGATGGGCGTGCTTGTCGCCCAGCTTGCGGATGACGGTAAGCTGCGGGGCGGGGTCGGAGTCCTCGTCGACCACGGATGCCCGCAGCTTCGACCAATACCTGTCTGTGTCAGGGTCAGGCACCCCCTCCACCTCGTACCGTAGCCGCTGGAGGACGTACCGGCCGTCAGCGGGATGGGAGCGCGCGGCTTCGTGGTACAGCGCCAGTGTGCCACGAAGCACCACAGGCAGAATGGTAAAGAGGATCTCGTTCAGGGTGATGTGGTAGAACTCGTGATCGTTCTCCAGGTCGAGGAGCTTCGAGAACTCAGCGTAGGAGATGGGGAAGAGGACATGTCCCAACCCAGCGAGGAGGACGGTGAAGTCAGACTCGGCCTCCTCGTTGTCCAGGGTGAGGCCGGTTTTCGGGTTGAAGCCGCCGGACTTCAGCACAGTCACGAGGTCAGTGGAATAGGCGAAAGCGTAGGAGAGGTTCTCCGCGAACTCCTCCTCGCGTCCCAGCTCAACAGGAGTCGAGACAAGGACGGATGGGTCGTTGAAAAACTCGAATGGGGAGGGGGCAGGCCGCAACGATGTAGGGGTCGAACGCTGCGAGGCCATTGTGGCAATTCTCCGCTTCTCTGGCGTGCTGCCTGGCGTTGGAGAGCGCCCATCACCTGGGGTCGGCGAAGGCGAGCCGGCACCAGCCTTACGGGCTGCGCGAAGGGCTTCAGCAAGGGATTTTTGGCGGAGCTGAGACATGGGTAAAAAATTAACCCAGGCAGGCGAAAAGCTGACCGCGAATGGGAGGCGCAAGAAATAATGCGCAAACGGTCTGGGAGCCGATCAGGGTTTCGAACTGGGTGCCGAAAGAAGAGTGTAAGCAAATTATAAGCGTAGCTCCGGGTACGTGCTGGGCGACGTGAAGATGAACGTTGGGAACCATCGGGAAGTAGAATCGAACTGGGGGCCGAAGCGAGCGAAAGCCGAGCGAGGAAACACCACAAGTGGTGGAACCGTAACCTGACAAGAACAGTGAAATATATATATATATATAAGGGCGGGATATAGATATATATCAGTGTCTCAAAAGGACTCAGAAACAAGCAGTGAACTGTCGGAATAAGCTGAGATAGATAAAACATTACATGCTTTTATCTGTGCAGTGAGCCAGTCGGCTGTCAGGGAGATGACAGATGACAAGATGGCAGGGTCACTCAGGGCAACGGGGGTGAGCAAAGGATCTGGACTCCTCCCATACAGTGGGGGGAAAGTCACAGTACCCGTGAGTTGTACACGACAGCGTATGCTGTATCCATATTATATCAATTGAAGCCCGAGTGTATTGAAAAAAAAGGTTTTGGAATAATTTTGCATTTATAAATTAGGTCCTCATTCTTGCCAAATCCCAGAAATGCTTGCAAGGCAAGGCATGGTATCAGTTGGTACTGATATTCTGATATATTGATAGTATCAGAATATTAGAATCGATTGATACTGAATTTTGCACTATCAGAATATTGGAATCGATTGATACCTTTGGGGGGTAATCAGAATCAATTGATATGATTGCCCGAAATCTCCCCGGGCATGACTCGGAATTCCGGCCCATATTTGGCCGTGTTTGAGGTGTCAAATGTGTTCAAGAAGCTAAGAGGCATGGCCACGCACTTCAACCACTCCGTCATTGGTGGCAAGCTGTTAAATAACTGCAAACAACGCCGATCCACTTTCCGAGTCCGAATTGATTTATATTGGCAAGGCATCATCAGAATTGATTGATATTGGTGGGACAATATCACAATTGATTGATGCAATTTACGTGATATCACAATCATTTGATACCAACAACAAAATAATCAGAAAGTATCGATACCCCATGTACCAAGTGATACCATGCCTTGTTGCAAGGACGGATGAAATCAAGTCCCTTTAACAGTGCATAAATTTGACGCCCAAATCGTAGGCTGTACACGACAGCGTATGCTGTATCCATATTATATCAATTGAAGCTCGAGTGTATTGTAAATAAAGGGAGGGGGTGGGGAGGAGCAGGGGAGTGAGGGTATATTGGGTTGTTTTCAAAGTTTTAGTTCATACGTTCGTTCACGAAAATTGGGGATTATTTTTTTCCCCACCTGTACGTTTACGTACCCCCTATATCAATTGAAGCCCCAGTGTAATGTATATGTTACGTTATGAGCGCGCTTTGGCATGAGCGCGCCAGGCGCGCTCATGATCATCACAAGCGCGCCGATTAGCGCGCTTGTGCTAAACTGTTTCTGGCACAAGCGCGCCAGGCGCGCTCATGCTAAAAATCGGCGCTCATATGCGCACGGCGCGCTCATAACGTAACATATATATAATATTTAGAAATATTTTGCATAGTGGGGGAAAAAATCGGAGATGAAATTCAAGATTCCCCCTCTTTTGAAAAATCGAGGAAAAAATTCGGAGTCATTTTAACGATTGCAAAAATTGACGCCCAAATCGTAGGTTGTACACGACATTGTATGCTGTATCCATATTACATCAATTGAAGCCCAAGTGTAGTGTATATAATTCTTAAGAATGGTACGGGCGCTGGGAACTTTACTAAGTCACATGCTGACTGCATATCACGACTGCGTCTATCGCGTGAGAGACAGCGACACAGTGACCGCAATGAACGTCGCCGGCAGCAGACGGTGAACACATCGACATCGCGGACACCATTGCCGCTGCCGTTGCGTGACTACTTACTCGTTCTTCGTTGGCCCATCCCAATCCGCAATTGCATCGTAAAATTCTTCCGAGACAGCTACGCAATTTCATCGACGTTCCTCCGCCTCATGGGGCGAACGGTGCTGTGACTGCTGTGACAGCACATCTGCCTTAGAAATAAGTTGCGCGTTTCGCGCACAAGTAACTTGAAGCCTTGAGCTTCAGGTAACTTAAAGATATGTATCTTGGCAATATTTATGCCAAGTTTCGTGTTCTAGGACATACGGGAAGCCCTCGGCTGTTTGGCATCTTTGGGTTTGGGTTCGAACCCAAACTCAAACCCAAAACATCCGCCTTAGAAATAAGTTGCGCGTTTCGCGCACAAGTAACTTGAAGCCTTGAGCTTCAGGTAACTTAAAGATATGTATCTTGGCAATATTTGTGCCAAGTTTCGTGCTCTAGGACATACGGGAAGCCCTCGGCTGTTTGGCATCTTTGGGTTTGGGTTCGAACCCAAACCCAAACCCAAAACATCCGCCTTAGAAATAAGTTGCGCGTTTCGCGCACAAGTAACTTGAAGCCTTGAGCTTCAGGTAACTTAAAGATATGTATCTTGGCAGTATTTATGCCAAGTTTCGTGCTCTAGGATGCACGGGAAGCCCTCGGCTGTTTGGCATCTTTGGGTTTGGGGTACGTTCGAACCCAAACCCAAAGGCAAAGGGATAGGACAGTTTCGTAGATTCTGTCCCGATGTCTTTGCAACCTCGCATGCTAACTTGTATTATAATGAATATTCAACATTCAAGCGTTGGATACCCCACGCCAACGGGAAGCGCTCGGCTGATTTGTTATTTGGGTATGCGCACCCAAATGACAAAAAACGCATCTTTGAAACTCGTTAGTTTCAAAGATGCGTGGCCGATGCCTTCGTGCTTATGCGTGTATATTTCATATGAAATATGCCATGGAATAAATGTGAGTATCCCGCACAAACGGGAAGAGCTCACAACAGTCACAGCACCGTTCGCCCCATGAGGCGGAGGAACGTTGATGAAATTGCGTAGCTGTCTCGGAAGAATTTTACGATGCAATTGCGGATTGGGATGGGTCAACGAAGAACGAGCAAGTAGTCACGCAACGGCAGCGGCATCGGCAATGGTGTCCGCGATGTCGATGTGTTCACCGTCTGCTGCCGGCGACGTTCATTGCGGTCACTGTGTCGCTGTCTCTCACGCGATAGACGCAGTCGTGATATGCAGTCAGCATGTGACTTAGTAAAGTTCCCAGCGCCCGTACCCTGTCCCTTCTTAAAATGATTTTGCATATATTGGGGGAAAAATCCGAGATGAAATCGAAGATTCCCCCTCTTTTGAAAAATCGGGGAAAAAATCAGCCCTTTTAACAGTGCAAAAATTGACGCCCAAATCGTAGGCTGTGCACGACACATTGTATGCTGTATCCATATTACATCAATTGAAGCCCAAGTGTAGTGTATATAATGATTTTGCATATATAAATTAGGTCTTCACTCATGCAAATTCCCAGAAATGCTTGCAAGGACGGATGAAATTCAGCCCTTTTAACAGTGCAAAAATTGACGCCCAAATCGTAGGCTGTACACGACACATTGTATGCTGTATCCATATAACATCAATTGAAGCCCAAGTGTAGTATAATTCTTTAAATGATTTTGCATATATAAATTAGGTCTTCATTCATGCAAATTCCCAGAAATGCTTGCAAGGACGGATGAAATTCAGCCCTTTTAACAGTGCAAAAATTGACGCCCAAATCGTAGGCTGTACACGACAGCGTATGCTGTATCCATATTATATAAATTGAAGCCCGAGTGTATCGTAAATAAAAATTTCGGAATAATTTTGCATATTGGGGAAAAAATCGGAGACGAAATCGAAGATTCCCCCTCTTTTGAAAAATCGGGAAAAATTCAGTGCGTTAACAGTGCAAATATTGACGCCCATATCGTAGGCTGTACACGACACATTGTATGTTGTATGCATATTATATCAATTGAAGCCCCCGTGTAGTGTGTATATAATTTCTGGAGTAATTTTGCATATATAAATTAGGTCTTCATTCCCGCAATTCCCAGAAATCCTTGCAAGGATTGATGAAATTCAGTCCGTTAACAGTGCAAATATTGACGCCCATATCGTAGGCTGTACACGACACATTGTATGCTGTATGCATATTATATCAATTGAAGCCCGAGTGTAGTGCGTATATAATTTCTGGAGTAATTTTGCATATTGGGGAAAAAATCGGAGATGAAATCGAAGATTCCCCCTCTTTTGAAAAATCGGGAAAAAATTCAGCCCTTTTAACAGTGCGTTTTTAGTGCGTTTTTAACAGTGCAAAAATTGACGCCCATATCGTAGGCTGTACTACGTATGCTGTATTAATATTCTATGAATTGAAGCCATTGTGTATCAAATGCATATATAAATTAGGTCCTCATTCATGGCAATTCCAGGATTGCTTGAACGGATTCAGAAAATTCAGCCCTTTTAACAGTGCGTTTTTAGTTCGTTTTTAACAGTGCAAAAATTGACGCCCAAATCGTAGGCTGTACTACGTATGCTGTATCCATATTATATGAATTGAAGCCATTGTGTATCAAATGCATATATAAATTAGGTCCTCATTCATGGCAATTCCAGGATTGCTTGAACGGATTCAGTAAATTCAGCCCTTTTAACAGTGCGTTTTTAGTTCGTTTTTAACAGTGCAAAAATTGACGCCCAAATCGTAGGCTGTACTACGTATGCTGTATCCATATTATATGGATTGAAGCCATTGTGTCAGCCATGTGACTACGTGACACAACACATACTTTACAAATCACTTCCCACTTCGTCAATAATATAATTCAGGTCATCAGTGGATAATGAAAAATATAAACAGGAATAAATTGATTATTTGATTTATATCAAAAAGCACGCAACGTTACGCTCAAGTCGTTCAAGTGTCGTGAACAGTGAACAATGCCGTTGTGACCAGTGAACAGTGTGCGGTCTGTAACCCTTACGCCGGAAGCGATGTTGTAAATAGATATGAGGAACAAAATGGGCCGAGATTTATATAACGTGAATTCAGAAACAATGAATGCTATCCATACACGTGGCATAGAAATCCTTTGCTTCTGCTCCAACTTAGATTTCCATATTTATATGGATGCATTGTGGCATCGTTAAAAACAGTAATCACTATATTTATATTTTAAGACCAAAGGTCGATCGTTGGCGGAACGGGACATAAAAGTAGTAGCCTAATCATTCGTTTTATAGCATTTCTGCCGGCTGCTACTCAATACAAACCGTAAATAGAGAAGTGTGTCACTGTATGCTGTATCCATATTATATGAATTGAAGCCCGAGTGTATTGTAAATAAAAATTAAAACGTACCCAGCGTGCGGTAAAATGAGTAAGGTCACCCATGAATGACTGCGTTAATAATATAATTCAGGAGGGGGTCTTGGGCGGAGCCCTCACCGTTACCCCCTATCTACTCAGCCCGAAAGACACCTGTAATTTGGACAATAATAACATGTAGGTTTTCGAGGCATGCAAATCATTAATGGGCCTATCACATAGTCCTTATATCAATTGAAGCTCGAGTGTATTGTATATAAATA
>LGRX02008646.1:0-17522 GCA_001247695.2 Cymbomonas tetramitiformis
AACTTCCCGATCTGAGAGCGGAACGCTATGAGCAAGTGCTTGACATATAGACTGATAATTCTCTGGACCGATCATTCTTGCTACGTGCAGTTCAAGACCGTCCAAGCCTTTGGAACGATTATGGAAGTGATATCTTATGGGGTCCAGGCTTAGTCCAATGGTTTGGAACCGCTTCGGAACTTGCGTTTGATGGATTCCAAGGCGCATCCAAGCCTTCGGAACCCCTTTGGAACTCCAGGTAAGTTAGTATTATCTGTACAATGCATGTTATATATTACAGTATTACAACTGGTAGGTTCTGACTTGGCAGCACGTGGAGCTCAACGAGACCGATACACTACCGCCTCGAGCGAGGCAATAAGTTAACTAATCTTCGTCATAAGAACTACTATCGCCGATGTCGCCGACAAAATCGACGTGGCGGTCAAGCACGACGGCAAGCACGTCTGTCCGATGTCGAATATTTAATGGAACCTTGTTACCGGTATACCGCGCAAGCCGCAAAGGCTTCCATGGGATGGGCGCCACGACCACTTGATTGTTGATGTCCTTCGCTTCGATGAATGCATCTTTGGTTTCCCATGGCATATCGGTGCGCAGGTAGATGTTTTGCGTGACCGCATCGGAAAGAGCAGCTTCGAGGGGAAACCATCTACACTTCACAAGAATATATGTGTCAGTGTGCACGACAAGCTTGACGACCTTCAGAATTTCGCCATACCTGCCATCAGAAGTGAAAGAATCATGAACACCTGCAAATCGAGATCTACAAGGACGCTTTGGTCCGGGCGTCCGGAACCGTGTGGCAGCATGGTTCCGGACGCCCGGAACGTCTCGAACTTTTGAATATTTAAACAGATTTAATGAAACGTAGCTTGACGATGGTCCAAACGGCCGGAACCTACACTCCACTCTTATACAGACGTCTGGAACATGTATAGTTGGCATGTCTCACCTGTCCTGGTCGTCTTCTTGCTGCATCTGTACATTCCAGACTTTAAAGACAGACTTGAAATATCGATGACAAGTAGCCTTGTTCATGTCCCTTTCCAGCGATCTGTAATTAAAATTGCGAACTTTGACGTAAGCATACTCTGTCCACATTCTCGGTGGTGCCAAGGCGTAACTCATTTCCATCTCCGTAAACGGAATGACTTCCCCTGTGACGGGGCTCTTGCGCCAGGTTTCAGGTTGATGAAGTATCGGCCTCGTCAAGTTTTGACCTGGGCCACTGCCCCTGCCGCGACGAGCCGCCAAGCGACGTCGGTTTTGTCTAATGTTCCTGCATGGTCCAAATGCCCGGAGGCCACGTTCCGGGCGCTTGGACGTTAGTTCCGGGCGAGGGAAACACCAATAAACTGCGTACGTGAATGATTAGTCAAAAAAAGCTTCGGTCAAGCAAACATGCATACCTCGTGTAATGGTCTTCAGCACGATTAAATTCTCTGACAATGTTCCCGTACCACTCCACGTTTGTAGCCAGCCAAGCTTGTATCTCCTTCTTATCATCTACGCACCGCAAAACGGAAATTTGTTAAACAATGCGTGCTTTTGACGATCTAATTCCAAACGCCCGGAACCAAACCGGAACCTGGGTCCCGGGCGCCCGGAAAGGTGTGGATGGAACGAGCCCTATTGGCTTGGGCTTTGTCTAATGAAAGGTCCAAGCAGGTTCCAACCGGTTGGACCCTGCTCAATGATACGTTTCCAAACCCCTGGACCGAAATTGGACGATATGCACTTAAGTCTGGACAGTACCTGGTGTCGAGTAGACAAGTTTGCCCTTCCTCTCGTTGCCGGTCGCCAACATCAGGGACACGGTGTTCTCGCTACGTGGTTGGCTAATGGTTGGTGGCGAACCATTCGCATGTAGCAACTGGTATAAGCCGCGTACCAGACTTACCATGCGTTTCAACTCCACCCCTTTCATCATGCTGGCGACAGGGTGCGAGCGAGTCCTGATGATCCGTCTCAGCTCGCCGAAGAAGCTCTCTGGAGCGAACATCCAAAGATCGGGAACGGGTCCTTCGTCACGCATCTGATCCGGAATATGAACGAGCTGGTGCGTTGCAATGACGAAAAGCTCAGGCGAGAGCTCAGCTTCCATGATGTCACGGACTTCCAATACCCTTGTCTTCAAGGCGTCCATGCCAGTTTTATGATGCTGAACCGCACGCCCAAAACGGAATAAATCAGTATAGCCTGAATGAATAGGTTCCGTGCTACCGGAACATTGATCCAATGTTGGTCCGGCCGCCCGGAATTGTGGTTCCAATCCGAAGCATATGAACATGAGCAACAATCATGAAGCAGGTCCGAACGTCCGGACTATGGCCTCCAAACGGTTCCAAGCGCCCGGAACATGGGGTAAGCAGTGTTTATACTCACATCGATATCAATGGTTCTGCTCACAATCTCGCGGACCACCGTCGTATATTTCCCAACGTAGGAAGCGAATTCCGGTTGTAGCACATGGCCATCATTGTTCATCCACGCGCTGACAATCGACATGAGTCCACTTGTGATAGCAACTACGCCATGATGTGCTTTCAACTTGCGTGGCGTAGTTTGCGTTCCCGCCTTGATTTGCAGAAACTTCCTCCCAATCGGCCCCGAATCTCGGGTAAACTTGAGCCCTCTTACCCATGGGATAATCTCCTTCAAGGCCTCCTTAGAAGGGGACCACGGAGAGGGTTTCACTACAAGAGATCGATCCCACACACACGCACACAACCTATCCTGGTTCAATACGAAACCTATACAATCTTAATTCATTCATGAAGAAACGTTCCGGGCGTTCGGAACCCACCCTCCAACGTGTGACAGGGGTGTGGATTATCTACATTCGTTCAGAAAATAGCATTCCGGGCGTTTGGAACCCGTTATCCAACGTGTGACAGGGGTGTGGACCATCTACATTCATTCAGGAAATAGCATTCCGGGCGTTTGGAACCCTTACACCACCGTCTATCAGGGGTTTGGACCATCATTATATTGGACAGGTGGTGTACTCACATCTCAGCCGTTCTGCTGGGCTCCGGTTGTCATTTTCATTACTCCTTGGTATAGGAATAAGCCACGGCCTGTGCATCTGATAGGCCCTCGCAAAGTTTCGGCACTTTAAATTCCAGTCATCACCGAGAATCGCTGACATAATCCGGCAGGAGTTGTTGGACAAGATGTGCATGACGTCGAAAAGCAAGTCGCGTGGCAAATTAAACTTCACAATCTTGGTAAAAGCACTCGATCCTTTGATCCCACTCCGTGCCATTTTGTCCTTAATGACTTCCGGATGCATACCCGCTTCGATCATCCCGTCGTGCAGGTGCTGCAACTCCCTCACTTCTTTGTCCGTTCTCATCGCTGGCTCTTCACCTGCAAACATCATAAAAAACACGATACAATTGAAAGAATATTGTGTAAAACCACGAGTACACAGGTCCGGCCGTGGGGTGCATGGGTTCCGGGCGTGTGGAATTACTAGCTTTGATCTCTCCATATTTTCCCTATAATGGTCCAACCGGCCGGAACCGTGGCTCCCGACGCCTGGAAGTACAGTCAGAAATATTTTGAAATCTGTCCAACCGTCCGAATACATACTAGGAAGAATGCAGCAGGGATCAGACTTACTTGGATTTTGTTGTAGCATCTGCGCGTAAATCGTCTTCTGCATGCAAGACTCTGCCTTTGTTGTCCCGACAATCCAACATTTGGAACATCCCATCCTCGCGTTTGTTCCATACACGTTCCCCGCTTCGGTCAATCCGACATAATCCTCGAGCACCTTGTACAACTTGACTCGAACGGCGTCGCGCAAAGAATGGGTGAATGGGTGAATGTGTGAATGGGTAAATGGGTAATTCACCAAGTGAAAATACAAAACGGTCCTCGAAATATTTTCAAGTGAAAATACAAGGACGCGTCCCTCTTCCGGAATATCAACGCACCCCCCTCCCCGACAAGTGAAATTCCACAACGGGCCCCGAAAATACTGAAAATACACTTTGGTCTACTTTTCGTAAAAAATGCAACGTCACCTCCCCGATAAAGTGAAAATGCAATTCAGTTGAAAAACAACAACTGAAAATACAATGACGCGTCCTTCTTCCGGAATATCACCGCACCCCCCGCCCCAACAAGTGAAATTACACAACGGGCCCCGGAAATACTGAAAATACACTTTGGTCTCCTTTTGGTAAAAAATGCACCGAGACGTATCGTCCCCGCTCAAGTCCAAATCCAATTCAGGTGACAAACAACAAGTGAAAATACAATGACGCGTCCTTCTTCCGGAATATCACCGCACCCCCCTCCCCGACAAGTGAAATTACACAACGGGCCCCGAAATTTTTGAAAATACACTTTAGTCCCCTTTTGTGAAAAAATGCACCGACACCTCCCCGAAAAAGTCAAAATACAAATCAGGTGAAAAATACCAAGTGAAAATAACGGGAAGTTTCCTTTTTTTAGAATAACTATGACTCACAGAAAATATCACAATGACAACCCTTGTCACCAATGACAGCTAATAAGAAACTGAGATTGAGATAATAAGAAGTCCGCGCTAATTATTTTTGAAACATATAATTATTGTCATCGATGACGATATTTCTAGGGGCTTAAAAAAAATATTGTTTCATACTTTATTTATAAAATAGAAAAAAATTGTCATCGATGACGATATTTTTAGGTTGCATGAAAACATCAAGTTATGACAACAAGCTTGTCATCGGTGACGTTTTTCTCACTATTTGCAAAATAGTTCTATGAACAAATAAATTATAGAATAACGCGAATAACGCGTGCTGCACGCTTATACTAAGAAATTATAGGAATAATAATAGAAAATAGAAGCCGCTAGGCAGGAAGGTGGCAACGTTGCAACGTCTGCGAGCGGAAAGCTACTACTAAGAAAAGAAGGAAAGCCAAACGCTTCAAGAGTGAAAGTTAAAAAAGAACAATTTCGAGTCTGCTGTCGCGGTCAGAGTTTGTAAATATAAAGAAAGCGAAATATTGTTAAGTCTTTTAAAGTCTTCAACGCAACGCTAATAAGGACCAATCCAGTTCCACATTAGAAAGTCAGCTTGAAACCCCAATCAGATCTAATCTTGTAACACTCCGTTAAGAAGCGCTATTTTACCTATTGTTGCTTGTGCTGCAAGCAGTGAAACATCTAAGCAAATAGCTGATATTAATGACCTAGCGAATTAGTATCCGATTGCGCCGAGGTTTGTTCCTCGGGAGCTCAAGGTGAAAGTGCAGGTATGTTTTTATTTTTTTCAGACTTTCTATTGATAACATCTTGCGGTGAAAAAGTTTACATTGGTGTCGCTGTTTTTAGTTTTCTCTTTTTTGTCATCGATGACGACTCCACCTAATTTGTCAACGAGTTCGCTTTTGGCACAAGTTTTATTTCTTTCTGAAACGTCATCGATGACAACTTACCTCTCTTGCCGTTGATTTAGTCGTTATTTTTCTACGAACATGGTATTCCTTGTCATCGATGACAATATTTTTGTCATCGATGACGCTTTGGGTACTTGTTCTGTTTATTCACTTGACGTATCTACGTTTAGAAATATTTTTGTCATCGATGTCAATATTTTGTCATCGATGACAATATTTTTCTGAGACCGAATGCTTGTGACAAGTTTTTCCTGAGGATATTACCCCCATGGAGATCAACTTTCTTGCGGGCTCTCACAGTTTTGTTTCGGACGAGAAGGGAGTCCAAGCCTATACTTTTTTTCCGTTCGTCGATGACGGATGTATCCGTCATTGGTGACGGACGTTCCGCAGTTATTTCAAAAAGTATGGAACTGTCCGTCACCAATCACGGACGTTTTTTTTCTCTTGATGAGTTACTACCTTCAACGTCAAAGATAGCGGCAGTTTTAAAAGTCTCTAATTACGCAGCGTCTAAGTTATTTAACCGTCGATGTCTTTACGATGAACTCGCAACAAACCGCGGCGCAATCGTATACTGATTCCCTATTAGCTCATTGGTATCAGCTAGTTGCGCAGACTTTTTATTGCGTGCGGCACATGCTAAGACAGCGCTTCTTTAAGAAGTCTTACAAGATTGGATCCGAAAGAATCTTAGTGACTTTTGAAACTGCAAAGATTCTGGACCGGTCATAATATTCAGCTTTGCGTTAAAGACTTTAGAACAAGTCTCTAATTACGCAGCGTGTAAGTTATCAACCCGTGTAGACCTATTTTACAAATAGTGAGAAAAACGTCACCGATGACAAGCTTGTTGTTGTAACTTGATGTTTTCATGCAACCTAAAAATATCGTCATCGATGACAATTTTTTTCTACTTTATAAATAAAGTATGAAATAATTTTTTTTCAGCACCTGGAAATATCGTCATCGATGACAATAATTTTAGGTTTCAAAAATATTCAGCACGGACTTCTTATTATCAGTTCAATATCACTTTCTTATTAGCTGTCAATGGTGACAAGGGTTGTCATTGTTATTTTTTCTGTGAGACATACTTATTCTGGAAAAAAGGAAACTTCCTTTTATTTTCACTTGATATTTTTCACCTGATTTGCATTTTGACTTTTTCGGGAAGGTGTCGGTGCATTTTTTCAGAAAAAGAAACTAAAGTGTATTTTCAAAATTTTCGGGGCCCGTTGTGTAATTTCACTTGTCGGGGAGGGGGGTGCGGCGATATTCTGAAAGAAGGACGCATTCTTCCTTTTTTCACTTGTTGTTTTTCACCTGAATTGCATTTTCACTTTATCGGGGAGGTGACGGTGCATTTTATACCAAAAGGAGACCAAAGTGTATTTTCAGTATTTCAGGGGCCCGTTGTGGAATTTCACTTGTCGGGGAGGGGGGTGCGGTGATATTCCGGACGAAGGACGCGTCCTTGTATTTTCACTTGTTGTTTTTCACCTGATTTGCATTTTCACTTTATCGGGGAGGTGACGGTGCATTTTACACAAAAGGAGACCAAAAGTGTATTTTCAGTATTTCGGGGCCCGTTGTGGAATTTCACTTGCGGGAGGGGGTGCGGTGATATTCCGGACGAAGGACGCGTCCTTGTATTTCACTTGTTGTTTTTCACCTGGTTGCATTTCACTTTATCAGGAGGTGACGGTGCATTTTTAACAAAAAGGAGACCAAAGTGTATTTTCAGTATTTCCGGGGCCCGTTGTGTAATTTCACTTGTCGGGGAGGGGTGCGGTGATATTCCGGACGAAGGACGCGTCCTTGTATTTTCACTTGTTGTTTTTCACCTGATTTGCATTTTCACTTTATCGGGAGGTGACGGTGCATTTTTAACAAAAGGAGACCAAAGTGTATTTTCAGTATTTGCGGGGCCCGTTGTGGATTTTCACTTGTCGGGGAGGGGGGGGCGGCGATATTCCGGAAGAGGGACGCGTCGTTGTATTTTCACGTGAAAATATTTTGAGGACCGTTTTGTATTTTCACTTGGTGAATTACCCATTCGCCCATTCACCCATTCACCCATTCTATGAGCTATGCTCGAACGGTGAAAGGCTTGTTTTCGATGTTCCGTGGTTCCAAACAACTGGAACTGTGAGTCCACGGGTTTCTTTAAGTAACTTTATTTCACGCACGAGCACGGGCCTATTCCCAGCGTTTGGAACTATTTTGGAACCCCTTTGGAACTCCTTTGGAACCGTTTTTTAAATATCGTCCAAGCCTTTGGAACCACCGTTCCACCCGTGACTGACATATTGTTGTGTCTTTCGTTTCGAATATACAGGAACCGTTGACC
This sequence comes from Cymbomonas tetramitiformis, assembly GCA_001247695.2. Lineage (NCBI taxonomy): Eukaryota > Viridiplantae > Chlorophyta > Pyramimonadophyceae > Pyramimonadales > Pyramimonadaceae > Cymbomonas > Cymbomonas tetramitiformis. Next base: position 7,760 of record LGRX02008646.1, read on the forward strand.
GAGAGCGAAGAAGATGGTAAGCTCACCAGCGGTCGCTTCGTCGAAATATTCCACGGTGCCCAGAAGGGGCACAAGTCGCGGCCGCCAGCGGACACGGATTCCTTCACGAACATCTCAAAGTTTTGCATCGCGCGCGGTTTGTTAGACGTGGTGGGGGAGGGCCCAACGGGCATGGCAAGTCTTAAGGGACTTGTCGTGCCCAAGGACTGCGTGGAGGTAACCCTCTACGCAATAAAGGACGAAGAAGACTACGTCTTCCGCATGCTCTCCCACCATGCGGAGGGCATCAAACTTTTAAAAAAGAAAATGGGCAAGGAGGCAAAGATCAAGGGCGAGGACCTCGCCCACGACGCCTCCTCTATTGTCCCCGCCGTAAAAAACAAGCCCACTGTCTGGTTAGTCCCTACCCATTGTTTTACTATTTTCTTTTTACTTACGCGTATGTGTTGTTTTACGCAAACCACACCGTCCCAGGTTTGGACGGGCCGTTCCAAGCCCTTGGACTGACTGTTCCCGCCGTCTGTACTCCGCAGGATCCCCACAAAATATGTAAGAAACAGCACGGTGCAAACCGATAAGAACGTCGACTTCGGCAAGAAAAGGAAAGCTGCTGCTCCTGAAGGAAGCAGCAAGCAGCAAAAGAAAGAGGAGGAAGAGAAAAAGGGTGAGGAGGTCGTCGACGAAAAGGAGGGTGATGAGAAAGATGATGACGAGGATGAGGATGATGAAAAAGGGGATGAGGATGATGAGGAGGATGCGGCAGCATGACTGCTATTTTTGTCAGAATATAGAGCTTGTTAGAGCCCAGACAATAGAGCAATAGAGAACCTTTACGATTCTTTGTGTAAATATTTCAAACAGCAATACATATCAATAGCACCTTTGTACTGCATATGCATAATAGCAAGCTCGTGGACCAATGGTTCCAAGCCCTTGATACCTGTTTGTATGTATATAGAACAAAAACAGATTGGAACCATAGTTCCAAGCGGATGGACCTATACCGGTCCTTACGGTTGGAACCGTAGTTCCGGGTGGCTGGAACATTTTTGTAAATAACCACTATAAAAGGTCCCATTGAGTTCCAAGCCGACGTCCAAACGGTTCCTAATGCAGTCCAAACGGTTGGAACCCGTTTGGAATGTCGTCATTATATGGTCCAAGCCGCGTCCAGGCCGCCGGAACCCCTTTGGAATCATCAATCATAATATGTCCTACCGGGTTCCAAGCCGATGGTCCAAACGGGTCCTAACGCGTTCCAAGTTATGACCAAGCCGCTGGAACCCGTTTGGATTGTCGTTATTATATGGTCCAAGCCGCGTCCAGGCCGCCGGAACCCCTTTGGAATCATCAATCATAACAGGTCCTACGGGGTTCCAAGCCGACGGTCCAAACGGGTCCTAATGCGTTCCAAGCTGTTGCCGAGCCGCTGGAACCCGTTTGGAATTTCGTTATTATTTGGTCCAAGCCGCGTCCAGGCCGCCGGAACCCCATTGGAATCATCAATCATAACAGGTCCTACCGGGTTCCAAGCCGACGGTCCAAACGGGTCCTAATGCGTTCCAAGCTGTTGCCGAGCCGCTGGAACCCGTTTGGAATGTCGTTATTATTTGGTCCAAGCCGCGTCCAGGCCGCCGGAACCCCGTTGGAATCATCAATCATAACAGGTCCTACGGGGTTCCAAGCCGACGGTCCAGACGGGTCCTAATGCGTTCCAAGCTGTTGCCGAGCCGCTGGAACCCGTTTGGAATGTCGTTATTATTTGGTCCAAGCCGCGTCCAGGCCGCCGGAACCCCATTGGAATCATCAATCATAACAGGTCCTACGGGGTTCCAAGCCGACGGTCCAGACGGGTCCTACGGTATTCCAAACCGACGGTCCAACGGCTTGGAAGCCGATTGGAATTTTATGTAAATTCCAAGGGGTTTCCAAGGGCTTGGATAGCAAATGTCCAGGTCCAAGCCCTTGGACCGCGGCTTGGACGGGGCTTGGACCTGGACATTTGCTGTCCAAGCCCTTGGAATTCCCAGTGTTAACGCCAACGCCTCTCAAACACATACCTGTCCTACCGGGTCCTATGGGGTTCCAAGCCGACGGTCCAAGCCCTTGGAATAATCCTTATTTTGTAGGGGCATAAGGGTTTTTATAGGTCGGGCCAATTTAAGACGCTTGGGAGACACCCCCAGCACTGCACGTCTGCAGGCGGGACGGCCGTCGCGTGCTCGTCAGCACTCTCCAAACCACGCCTTAAATCTGCGCAACCTACACCCTTAGTGGGAATCGAACCCACGAGTGCGAGGTTCATAGCCTAGCGCCGTACCAACTCGACCAACGCGTCGCGAATGTACTTTATGAAATTTATTTAGAAATTTATGATACAATATTCCACATTCCTGTGATGACATTACACAATCTATCACAAGGTCCAAGAAAAATTTCGCTTTGGCCAGCGGCCGTTCATTAGCTAAAGAACGGTTCCCGCAGCCAAAGTGTCTCTGTGTGAGTCGCGCTTTGGCCAGAGGCCGTTCATTAGCTAAAGAACGGTTCCCGCAGCCAAAGTGTCTAATTGTGAGTCGCGCTTTGGCCAGAGGCCGTTCATTAGCTAATGACCGGTTCCCGCAGCCAAAGTGTCTAATTGTGAGTCGCGCTTTGGCCAGAGGCCGTTCATTAGCTAATGAACGGTTCCCGCAGCCAAAGTGTCTAATTGTGAGTCGCGCTTTGGCCAGAGGCCGTTCATTAGCTAATGAACGGTTCCCGCAGCCAAAGTGTCTAATTGTGAGTCGCGCTTTGGCCAGAGACCGTTCATTAGCTAATGAACGGTTCCCGCAGCCAAAGTGTCTAATTGTGAGTCGCGCTTTGGCCAGAGACCGTTCATTAGCTAATGAACGAGTCCCGCAGCCAAAGTGTCTAATTGTGAGTCGCGCTTTGGCCAGAGACCGTTCATTAGCTAATGAACGATTCCCGCAGCCAAAGTGTCTAATTGTGAGTCGCGCTTTGGGCAGAGACCGTTCATTAGCTAATGAACGGTTCCCGCAGCCAAAGTGTCTAATTGCGAGTCGCGCTTTGGCCAGAGACCGTTCATTAGCTAATGAACGAGTTTAAAAAAAAACATACCTGCTTCTTGCCCAAAAAGTATTTGAAGTCGAACTTGTCCTCAGATCGAAAGCTGTTTTTTAGCAAGTCCTTCACGAAGTATTCCTTCCTATCTTTTTGCGACATACTGAAAATATTTTCGCGAAAAGACTGAATATCTGCGGATGAGAAAGATAGACAGCAGTGCGACTTGCAATTGCACTTAATGGTTTCTGCCATTGATATACTGTCAGCCTGCAAACGTCGCTGCTTAATACTAATTACGCCCGTATATTGTTTCTTGCGTATGTCGGATTCGTACGGTTTGCGCACGACAATCTGCTTGTTTACTTCACCATTTAAACAAACAAGAGGGTCTTCATTCCTCAAGTCAAAACTTGTCTCTGAAAATTCTGTATCAAGTCTGCTTTTTATCTCTTGTAAGTCAATTTCGCGCAAAGCGCGTGACCCGGAAACGCGTGAAGAATTAGAGCTAACTTCCGATCTACACGTCAAAGGCGCGTTCCAAAGAACCAATTGCGTATTCGCGCTCGGGGCTGTGCTTGGAATTGGCTCATGATTGAAAAAGTCAGCCCCTATTTCCATAGAATCTTCAATAACTATTCCCGGGCACGGTTTGCAGATAATCTCGCAACCTTCATCGAAAGGAATAGAAAACATATTTTCGTCAAAATTAGCCGTCATTAGCTTATGAAGCCGTTTTTACGTTCTAAAAATGATATAGACTTGCGAGTCAACCAAGAATTTCTATCTTACTGAATCGATCGATCCTCGATTTCAGCGCAAATGACACCAGGATATCTTAAAATCATATCCTTGATCTGAACAGACCGAATCAGAAAGCGACAGCGAATGTCATTTTTGATTAAAATTGACATCGATATTTGACATGTCATTTTTAGCCGCCAGAAATGACTTTTAATATTGTGCTAAAGTTACATCACTTTTTCAAAGTTCTTTCACACACACCCCTTTCACAGTTGACAGCCAATTTCTCTCATTTCGCAATGGCGACACTCGAAACATTTCAAGCACTGAGGGCTCAACATATTTTCCAGCTCTATCTTGGTAACAAGTGGAGCATTGTTAGAACCCTTGAAGCCGACGATCCTCCGGACAGTTTGCAATTAGTGATTCACTCTGATGACCCTGCCGAGCAAAATGAAGAAATAATTTTTAGTTTTCCTAAGTTTACCTCTTCGACTGTACTCGGGGGTAGCCTCCTTCCTGAGAAACGCGTAGCGTACAGTATCATTGAGAACGAGACTCCAATTCTGTATTTCGTCGCTTACAGAAACAGGAAGCTTACTGTGATCGAATTAGACAGCGCAAACTTTGAGGAAACCTTAAGCCTTCCAAAGCACACAAATCGGCTTTTGGCTTTTCAAAGTTTGAAAACTAGAGCAGCAGAAGAAAATAAAAGCAAAGAATTCTATCTAGCGAGCTATGTAAACCAGGCGTGGAAAGCGTCGATTACAGCTCCTTTCTGGCAAAGCAGGAGACCAGCGGCAGGGATCGATGACCTCGGACTTGCTGGCGAGGTACCATTTGTAGAGGCTTCGGTACGTCCCTTTCATGCCCTGCGCCTGGACCGGGGCGGAAGGCGTTCATTAGCTAATGAACGCTTTCGGCCTCGAAACGCGCGCCCTGCGCCTGGACCGGGGCGGAAGGCGTTCATTAGCTAATGAACGCTTTCGGCCCCGAAACGCGCGCCCTGAGCCCTGACCGGGGCGGAAAGCGTTCATTAGCTAATGAACGCTTTCGGCCCCGAAACGCGCGCCCTGAGCCCTGACCGGGGCGGAAAGCGTTCATTAGCTAATGAACGCTTTCGGCCTCGAAACGCGCGCCCTGAGCCCTGACCGGGGCGGAAAGCGTTCATTAGCTAATGAACGCTTTTGGCCCCGAAACGCGCGCCCTGCGCCTGGACCGGGGCGGAAAGTGTTCATTAGCTAATGAACGCTTTCGGCCCCGAAACGCGCGCCCTGCGCCTGGACCGGTGCGGAAAGCGTTCATTAGCTAATGAACGCCTTCCGCCTCGAACCGCGCGCCCTGAGCCCTGACCGGGGCGGAAGGCGTTCATTAGCTAATGAACAGTTTCGTCTTGTCCCAGGCTGCCAGGAGAACGGATGTGCAGCGTGCTGCCGAACGCGCCCTTCAAGGACCTGGTGGCTCCAGAGCGTTTACTGGAGCGGGCGCTAATGTGGATATGTCTCAAGTGGCCACCCCATCTGAGGCAAGGAAGGCAGCCGAGGTGGCTGCACATGGGTGGCACGCTAAGCTAACAGTGGAGCATGCAGCAAAGATGGATTATGAGGAGAAAGCAAAGCTGTGCAGGCAAATCGAGATGGAGCACCGGTGGCCGAACCCGATGGATTTCGACGAGGCGGCGGAGAAAGGGAGTGTGTTTCGTCTCCCCATTGAATGCCTGTACCACGCGACGGGGTACGAGGCCTGCCGGGATCAAGAGAGGGGCTGGGTGAACGAGATCAAGTCCAGCAGGAAGGAGAACCCGTGGGCCCCTTTCAATGCGGGTCTTGTTGCGATCGACGATGTCAAAACCCGTGCCGAATTCTCCCTGAAAAAAGCTTTAAGGGGAGAATACAGAGGCAAGGTTTTTGGGCACCAGCACTGTTATCAAGCCACCGACGAGTGTCACGAGGAAATCCCGTTGGAGATAGCCTTCGCGTACTTCGAGAGCAAGATCTACATCGGTCTCACGCCTGACATGATTCGGTTCTTAGGCGAGATGCGAGAACCAAATCGACCAGAAGACGAAAGGCAAAGACAACACTCAGTTCATGCAAGGGCTTCGTTCGACCCTTTTCGAAAAGCATGGGGTCGTGTACAAGGTTTACCGAGAAGCGTTGATCTCCGAGTTCGTCGCCGGTGTCCCCGAGGACACCGAAGGGGGTACCCCTTATCAACCTGGGTATTACGAGGTCGGAGGGCTGGTGCAAAAAATGGCGGAGTTCGAATCACAGCATGGATTTTCAGTCCCGGATCCCGAGAAATATCCCAAGGGATTCCAGTACATCGAGGATGTGGAGACGTCTGAGCGCGAGGGAGACCCTGAGACCCTCCCTGAGGTAGAGGTGACGGTGAAGACGCTGGACGATGACATCAACGCTCACCTCGATCGGGTCACAAGTTGGTACCACGTAATGTCTCACTTGAACCAGTCGATGGAGACGCATGTGAAGGAAGTAGCGATGTCCAAGCATTCTGTGTTCGGCGGTACGCAAATCAACCACTACTTCATGCACTGGACAATTGCCAATTTCCGGCCGCAGACGTGGGACCTCTGCGTTAGCATCATGGAGGCTTACAGAAGGTTTGACCTGAAGGGCATGAAAAACCCTTTGGCTTCGAAGACCAAAAAGCGCAAGGCCTCATCTTCGCCCGCTAAGCCGGACCCGCCAAGAAAGCTGGCAAAAAGGGCACCTCCAACCGACAGGTAAATTACTTTTTACTTCTGCTTCAAACAGTGTTTACCCCCCCAAAGCATCCTTTTCTATATTTTAAGACATGCTAAAAATGTTTTTTTTACTTGCAGATGGAAGACGAGGTGCAACGAGGAGGCGGGGACCACGGAGCGGGCTCGTCTAAAGGGGCAGGCATTTTGGTGGAAGAAGCTCAGTTTCTCCACAATGCCAAATCCATGGGTATGACGTTCTGGATTAACTTGGGCGGCTTGGCGGGGGAGGCGGAGTTCGACAAGGTGGACACGTATCTGCGCCAGATTATCAACAAGGAGTTGTCAGTAAAAGAGGGGGGCCTGATGATAAGCCAGTTCAAGAAGGAACGCATGGTGCAGAAGCACTTGGTGTCCGCGGCGGGATTGCAAACCTGGGACGCATTCAAGGCCGAGTTCACCCCCTACTGGAGCTCCCAAGAGAAAATCGAGTCGTTGATCGGCTGCTTACCTTCAACTCAGGGGGGAGCGCGCCGGGGGGGATCTGGGGAAGTTCCGCACGCGATCTTGAATTACGTCGAGAACGCGCGGGCGAATCTCAAAGAAGCGCAGGCGCCACGCGCGGGGCACATCCTAGGCTTGCAACAGGTCGAGGTGAAAGTCGACATCAAACTCTATCGGGAGGCGCGGACCGAGGGGCCGGAGCTTAAGGTTCCAGGAGAGGCAGGCCTTGAGGACGACGAGCCCACACATGAGACGAACGTGCCGATGTTCCCTCGTTGGAAGATCGTCAAGGGCAGCATGAGCGATATGAAGGACGTCCCGAGGCTGCCCTTCACGGGGACGATCATCGACTGCAATTACGCCCTTGACAAGGAGAAGACTCCCGACGCGATGACCAAGGAGGAGGTGCAACCGTTCCTGGAGTCTTTCAACGCCAAGACCACCGCCCCGGCATGGACAGTCGCTATCTTTTGCGGTTTCGTCCAACAAAACGATTTCCTGGAGGTGATTGACAATTACTGCTCCGGCCGCGCGGAGCGGTTCTTCTGGCACAAGCAGAACGTGAACATGAACCCCAACAAGACCGTGCGCTACAATGACGTTGAATGTGGCGTCCTGGGGTACCATGTAAAGAGCGATGCCCAGGGGGAGTCTTCTAAAAAGCCGGAGTGGATGTTCAACTTTGATACTGGAGAAGGTGAACGTGTGAGCCGCGCGTCACTTTTGCGCGGCTTCCCGGTTGTGCACCAGATGTTCAAACGCGACAACAAAGCCGTGAATAACCATCAGAAACCCCAAGCTCTGTTGATGGAGCTGATCCAGTAGTGCCACATGCTCGGTGACAATCCGGGCAAGATGGATGAGAACGGCCATCCACTTTCTCGACGCTTGCTGCGGCGTCGGCTCGACGTCCATGGCCGCCATGAGGTGTGGTATGAACGCGATCGGCTTCGACCACGACCAGTTCATGGTCAGCTCTGCGCAGCAACGGCTGATCAATTTCGACAACGAGCCCGATCAGGACGCCGAGACGAAGCCAAAACAGAAGAGCGAACCGACGGCGAAGGGCAAGGAAGCGGCCACTGCCGAATCTGAGGAAGAAGAATTAGATGAAGATGACGCAGATGATAATGATGAATAAAATAGTAGGATTTGTCGACCGCCCTGACTGATAGTATCAGTCATGCCTCGACGGTATAGGGTGAAAAGTACTCTACTCGTAAACATTTGAATAAAGAATGATACATGTATGCATATTTCGGTGTTTTCATTGTACGCATACTGCACTTTTCTACCGTGTTGCCTTTATGTATCCCTATTTCGCGCATAAATATCACTAAACCCTGATTTTTTGAAATATATATAAATCCAAAAATGACATATGATAATGTCATTTTCATCGAATAGTGTGTTAATATGTGGGCAATATGTCTGCAACATGCCTTCATAGTGTTTGCGACATGCATGGTGCATGTCTCCAACCCTATACTACACATGTGTTGAAGGCATATTAAAATAACTCTCTGCATCAGAACTTCAATATGTCTCCAATACATGAGGGCTCACTGCAATACTATGTTGCACACATGTTGGAGCGCTTGCAGGCATATTGCATGGTGGTGGCGACGCGATCGACCCCGTCGGCACCGGCGCTCTGGTGGTGTCTGCGGAGAATGCAGACACCTCCCCGCCACCTGATGGACCTGTAGAGCCTGCCTGCTATGGCGCCACCTCCCCCGATGAGGACGACACCTGGCCGGCTTTCCGCTCTTCGCCGATTTGGTTGCCCAACTCAGCTGTCACCGGCGATGTGGAGGGCAACTTGCCAAAACCCTGAATTAGAAATCGGGCTAGAGATGTAGGATTCAACTAGCGCCAAAGCATGGATTTGCCTGTAGCTAGGTTGAGAAAGGCCTCTTTGAGTTGACATCCTAACATTTCTTTTAGCCGCCTGTCCGGGTGTACCGGCTGGCCCTGCAGTGCACCTCCCGCCTTCGGGGTGAGGTGGTGTCACGGGGATGCCAACGATAAAGCCTATCGGACACCAGGTGGGAAGGATGTCATAGCCTGATCGCGTCATGGTGACCTGAAATCGCGACCTGACCTCATCAAGGCGTGACACAAGCGTTGCCACGCTCGTGTCGCCGGCGATTTCTGGCGAAATCGCTTCCTCACGCCACGTCAGTCGTCACGCGTTGTCGCTCGCGGGAAAACTGTTACCTCACGGAAATTCATATGTCGCTTTGTACAAAATCTGTCGTTTTCTACAGTTTTCCCATGTACTTAAATATGGAATTTACCACAGGTCCCATGCCATCTTCACTGAAAACGTGAAAAGTCCATTCTATATTTTAAAGCATATAATTATATTATTGTATTATTGTTTAAAGCATATAATCGTATAATCATATAATTATATAAAGAAATTACGGAATCTAATATATTTACTGTACGTCATAATATACACAAGTATTATATTTATATTTGTATTTATAACATACTGTCTGGTATGGAGACGAGGGCGATATGGTGGGGGGAAGGTGGGGAGGGGGGGGAGGTTGGATATGTCGATAGCCGCGCAGGGGGTGGGGGAGGAGCCGGACGGATCCATGGACATAAAAGTCGGGTATTGACGCCCGATATTGTTTTATCGATTAATCGCAGAAATCGTGCCTATCGATTTTATTCCGTTGCCGAAATAATAATAAAAACACCCTCCACCCGCCCGGCCCCCATAGTTGATTTAATTTATCC
>LGRX02008647.1:0-56708 GCA_001247695.2 Cymbomonas tetramitiformis
TTCGGGTGTTGGATCCACAGGTAGGGACGGGTCCGCGACGGGAGGGGGCTGGATTTCGGAGGGGCTGGCGGCGACGGGCGTGGGGTTTTCGGGTGTTGGATTCAAAAGCATGGTTTTGAACCATGGTATGGGTCCAACCTCGACGGCAGGAGTTGCCGATTCGGTAAGGTTGTCGGCGTGGGGAGCGGGTACCTCGGAAGTTGTCAGATTCGCAGGTGGGAGTGACTCTGCGACGGCAGGGGGGGCGGTTTCAGAAGGGGGGGTGGCGGCGAGGGGTGCGGAGACTTCGGGGATTGGATCCACGTGCGGCGAGTCGACCGCGACGGGAAGGGGCGCGATCTCAGACGGGGTAACCGCTGAAGCCGGGGGTTGTGTATCGGACTCCAAAGCTGGCGTCGGAGCCTCGGTCTCGCCAGATGGGCCAGCCTGTGTCACGGTTCGGGATGTCCCTGAAGAGCCCACCCCCGTCGGGTTCTTGTAGGGTGTGTAGGTAGAAGGTGCCTGTTATAAGATGCGCACAAATTAATCACAAACACAATCACAGGAACCCAAAAAACTACGGGAATACTATACAGATAGTAAGACGCGCACCTCAATCTTTTGCGCAGCCATGCACTTTGGGTCGCCACAGCAGCACACCTCCTCCAGGCCTCTCCATTCCAACTGCAGTAAAAGTACACGGGATGATTGATATTTCAAAACTAGGGGAAGAACACAATCGTGGAAAGACGCAAGCGAAGTAAACGCACCAGGCAGAAATTGTGATATTTCTTGCCACACGTCAGGCATCTGTGGCCTCCTTCTGGAGTAGGCCGTTCGCAGAAACGGCAAATTATGGCCTCGATAGGCACATGCGCTCCCTTCTTGGCGGGAGAAGGGCCTGCCTTCTTCTTCCCTGCTCCCGAGAAACCTGGTTAACTCAACTTTATCCGTAAAACTGTGATCAGGCAAAAGAACACAAGGGGAGCGTAAGATCGCTTACTTCCGGGAGGCAGTTGACTTTGCGAAAACTCCGGCGCGCGTGCAGGTTGCTGAGATTTCGGTTTGGCTAACTGCAACGGAGCCTTTCCAAGGCAATTCCCTCTGCCACAAGAGCCAGCGCCTGCTCGATTATTTGGCTGCTTTTGTGCGCAACGCATGTGGAAACCGCGCTTGCATTGGAAGCAAGTTTGCGTGGAATACAACCCGCAAAATAGGCAGTTGTCGCGAGCGTCCTTTCCACAATTCTTGCACTCGTTCGGATACAGCGAGGGCGGGTGCGCGTTACAACTGTGGTGATAAAAATTGCTACACAGTTTGCACCTCAAGGTGGCTAACCAGGGATTCTTACAGGCGCTACAAGGTCCGGCCTTTCCTTGCTTGGCCATTGCTTTCAGCCCGTGGTGCGCGATACTTTCTTTTCGAGTGCTCGACATGTCACTTTTAAAGAGAGATCTGCAAGCCTTGGACATGTATGTCGTGCCTATAAGTTTAGCATAAAGCAGTTAACATTTAGCGGGTCCATCGACATCGTGAAGTCGACGGACCCGCTAAACTGCTTTGTGTGAGGATCATGGGCTCTTGTGTGTCGATCGGGGTGAAAATCCATTCGCTCCTGAACAACTGTGCGCGTTCGTCGATTATATCGGATCCCATAAGATCGACGCACTTCCAAAAACAATAGGTGTTTATGTCTGATATCGGACTTTCATAAAATGTGCGCATGCGTCGATCTGATCGGGTGATAAAAGATCGACGCACCCAAACAAATTCTTGCACTGGAATCCCAAACGAATAAGGCCACGTACGCTCATGCACATTTGTGCGCATTCGTCGATTAATCAGAATAATAGATCATCGACGCACGCGCACAAATGATTCGGGTATTGTTGTCGGTTGAGGACTTATGAAGTTCGTACGCTTTGCGCATGCGTCGATTAGATCGGGTTGCGGAAGATCGACGCACCCGAAACAATTGCCTCACTATAATCCCCGATGAATCGTGCCACACACGCACATTCACATCTGTGCGCGTGCGTCGATTAATCTAAATGTTGGATGATCAATGCACGCGCTCAACTGTTGGACCATCCGGTGTCGCCTGTGGGCATGCTCATAATTGCTATGTTATTCACACCCTAGCTAACTTAGGGAAGTTCAAATATTCTGAAAGTAAGCAACATGGCACCGCGTAAGGCGCTTGAGGAAATTTTGCCATACCTTATTGCGATAGGAACCTTAGCGGAATGTATTCCTCAGGATAAATGGCCGCTTCCACCAGAATGCAACGCTGAAGTCGCAGAGCTGGAGGGCATGCTTACGCATGTCACGAAGATATGGACGAGCACTAGCACACGCGAGGGCGGAACGGCTGATCAGGAAAAAGCGCAAAGTGGTAGAGCTGCTGATGGCAAAGGAAGCTTGGATCGCTTACATAGAGGAAATAGGCAGCACTGGTTGGGCCCTCTTGACAATCTCTTCTCGCGTCACCCCGAAAAGATTGCACCTACTTTGAGCGAGTTCGTGTCCAAGCAGTCCCCGGATGTTCAGCGCGATGTTGTTCAAGAACTGTGCGGCACAAATGCCGGGTTTGGTATGCTATTGATAGAAAATGTAAAGGAGGGATTCACCTGGTTAGCGCGTAGCGCCTCCAAGCTTCACGTGAATATGCGCATGGCCACTGCTGCAATGATCTGCGGGGAGAATTTTCGCGCGCACGGATTTTCTGTGACTTCCTCTGCGGAGCTGCTAGGAGTACACCGGCGTGTTGTGGAGAGTGCTTTACGAGGGCGCGAGGCCTTAAGTAGTGGTTGTACGGTGGGCCTTCAACCTGATGAGAACTCGGTACCCGATCTGGTGCGTGGGACGCGGAACACTTCTGAAAGCAAGGAACAGGTGCAGAATCTGGTTCGCGAGTACTGGCTCTCAAACACGAGGGTCAGTCCTTGCAAAAAGGACGTCGTCCTTGCGCGCGACTCTGCTGGAAAGCTTCTTCAGCCTAATCAATTTGTCTCCAAGCAATGGTTGGAATCTTCACGAGTTTCTCTGTTTATGCGGTTCCAAGCAAGACACCCGGAAATTAAAATGAAGCAGCGAACATTCGAGGGTCTCAAGCCCAAGAATGTGGTACGTCTTCGCAGGCAGGACAACATAACTTGCACGTGCAGGTACCACGAAGACTTTCGGATGGTGCTTGAGGGCTTCAATCGGACAAGGGAGACCTTGCATTCTGGCTGTGCATGCAAGGAGGAGTGCTGTCCGCGCATTCCTTGGAGCACCGACTCTACAAGGAAGGTCATAGAGGGGACCGAAGAGGTTTGCGACATTGTTAAGGTGGGAACGTCAACCAGCCAGTTCGCCGAGAGTTTGCTTTGTCCCCGACCGGGAGACTCGCATAGGATTGAATGCCTGAAGGGGGAGTGTCCGGATTGCGGGGGTCTTGCTAATTTGCAATTGTGTGCAACGGAACTCACGTCTCAACGGCTTGTGGAATGGAAGTGTTATGAAAACCAAGCAACCGGTCACGTTACCGACGATGGGGAAGCGGTTAAGCGGTTGCAATTTGTGCACAAGAGAACTCCAGTAGGGGAACTGGTGTACAAGTTACAACAACTATTACTTGGGCACGAACCTGGGAAGTCCAAGAACTGCGAATGCCGAGGGAGTTTTGTGCACAACACCGCGGTTGAAGGGAACCCGGGAACATGGGCGATTCGTGAACTTGATGGTTCCGGAACGTGCCCCTTCCTTCGCCCTTATGCCTACCATACTTTCATGGCGCTGCACCAACACCGGCACTTTCGACAGTGTGTGGATAATCTACCGTTGGGGCATTGTTGTGTTGTTTTTGACTTTTCGGAGAATCACAAGTTGACCATTCCCCGCGCGGCACAAAGTATGCATTGGGTGCTAAAGCAGGCAACCATTTTGGTGTGTGTGCTATGGCGACACGCATCCTTGGAGGTTGATGGAGTGGAGAGCACCTCCGAAAATCCGGTGATAATCAAGGACTATCTTTACTTTTTGAGCGATGACCGTGTGCACGACCACCACTTTGTTCGGTACATGCGGAAAACGATTATCGAGGACTACTTTGTGGGCCGGGGTTTGGCGAAACCGGTGTTTTTGCACGAGTGGGTTGATGGTAGTGGGTGCCAAAATAAGTGTGCGGCGGGTTTCGCGGATGTTGGGAAGAGTAAGGCGGAGTGGTACTTGGGTGTCCCTTGTCAAAGGAACTTTTTTGAGACGGCACACGCAAAAGGGGAACAAGATGCGGCGGGTGCACATGTGAAACACGCGGCGGCCACAGCCGTGATATCGGAGGGGGACGAGTTCTATGCAAACATAAATTGCGCGCCGGATTTGCACCGGTTCTGTGTTGCACGACTTTCCCGTCCGGCACCCACTACTTATATGAAGAGCAAGGTCACTTTCAATGCGCGGCACTTCTATCTTGTACCCGAAAGTCCCCTACACGAGGAGCCCGGGGGAATGCGCGCGGTTGACCGGACGGGTGAAGCGTATCAGTCGGTTGACGGCACGCTGCGTATGCACAGCGTTCGCGCGGGGGTTGGTGAAGGGCGCCTCCTATTTCGGGACCGCTCTTGCTATTGCGCCCATTGCTATGCGCAATGCACACACCCGGTGCCGGACTCCTCCCGGTGCTTGGAGAAATCTCATGTCGACTCTTGGAGGGAGGTGGAGTTGCGTGCGGCGTCGGGAGCGGAAGCGAGACAAGTGCGCATGATGGTGGAGCGGTATGCGACGGAGGTGAGTTTGGAGGTGCGGCGGGGAAGCGTTTTTGCGGTGCGGGTCGAAGGGGACGCCGCACATTCCTACTACTTGGTCAAGGCCTTGGCCTCAAGCATGCAAGTAGATTGTGAAATGCAAGAGGATGACTATGGTGTCACACACGGTCCTGGCTCCTGGGTGATCTCCGGTCGATACTTTGAATGGAAGGATGAGGGGGAACGGGACGCATACGTTTTGGACACCTCCAAGAAATGCCTCATTCCATGCGAGGCGGTGATAGCGACGGAGGTGCCCTTAATTCGGCAGGGTGCTGAATATTTCATATCGGATCGGACCCATCAGCGCCTGTTAGCGTTGGTATAGATATAAAAGTGATATAGACAAGATGTCCCCCTTATCGTTTGTATTATTGATATGTAGCAATAACCTCGGATTTGATTCCAACAATGTTTTGTATGTACCTTCATATGACATGAATTATTACACTCGCTTTCCCGAGTGCGCATATGCATTCTTGCACCTCTTTATCTCTTCGGGAGATCATAACCCACTCGGTTATTTCCATGTTGGAGAAATGTATATGATTCTTTGTAGAATTTGCATTATCATATTTGTATGGAATCCATATGCACATATAGCGATTTCATACATCCCCGACGCGGTTCACATTCGGAACATTCGGAGAACGTCCCGATACCTTTAGACTACCTCTAATGCTCACCCAAGTGCCCGAAATCTCAAAGTTGAAAAAATAGTCAATTTGGAAATTAACGTTCTCAATGAGAATAACAAAAACGAATCGGTTTTCATAAATTATTGTCTACTTCACATTTAACGCGCATACGAAAGATTCGGAGAGACGTTTCCACCTCGGGTGGGCACCCAACTGCCCGAAATCTCAGAGTTGAAAAAATAGTCAATTTGGAATATGATATTGTCATACGAAATATGAAAAAATAAGTCATTATATATTCTTAAACCCTCTTTAAAAAAATTATGCGCCTCTACATACTTAAGCTTACCAACTAATTTTGCAACCCATCTCATATTCCTGACGAACAAGTTCCTGTGTGCTAACGGCCAAATCCCTCCAGGCACGAAGCCGAACACAGAAATCCTGGAGGTCCTCCACCCCCATCCTAATGAACTCCGGGGTCAGGGGGGGCTCGCCGAAAGCTTCGCGTGCAAGCTTCCAACTTCTGGTGTTGACCGTAATGTTACCGTGCAGCTTTTTCCGGAGCTCGGCAATACTAAAGCCCGTTTCATTTAATTGCCGGTTACTCCCCCTAGGGAGGGGCTCGCCAGGAAACGATGGAATCGCAGAAATGAGACTGGAACCGGCGAATGAGACTCAAATGAGACAGGGGATTTTTTTGCGGAATTTTGGTTCCAGGGGCCATATAGATGTGGTATCCATGATAAAAAAACGAACTTTGTTAAGAAATTTTGATTTTACAGCCGAAAAACAGCCAAAAACACTCCACGAAGGCTGAAAAGTTGGGATATCTGAAATTTGTTTAAAAGACAAGATTATTGCGATACTCACATATTTTGAAGTTGAAAATATGATATAATAACAAGGTAAGTTGAAAATTTATGAAAAGACCATGCATACTCCTAGCTTAGAATGTTTTTTGGGGTATTTTTGTGTCACGTGAAGCCGCGACACACTGAAAATAAGTGAAAATTGACTATAACACGGGATAACGGTGTTGTAGGCTCAAACTTATCTTAATTAAGAATGTTCAAAACAAAAGACATAAAAAAACTTCATAGGGCAGTGCTCCACAGCTGCGGGATGGCTCATTTTTAGCCAGTTCAGCTGAAATGGCTTAGGGTTTGAAGCGGGAGTGCAAGTCATGCCTTGAACTGTGATGAATGATGAAAATGCAAAGTATCCCTACTGTTCACAAGTTTCAAATATGGTCAAGAACCAAAAAAAACACCACCCACAATACGTGGGATTGAAGCATATTCACAATTACTATTTACACGCACGAGCATTACTCAGGGTTTGATTGCAGGCTAGCCTAAGAGATGGGCGCTGGTACTTCCCCCATAAGAGCGCTGTACATCCGCACCACCGCCTGTGCATACAGTGCGTCGGCGGTGTCAGGCATGTGTTCGATATGCGACAACCTTGACGCGCGTTGGGCTAAGTTGCAGGCTTCCGACCCAGACCATGACGCTTGGAAGGAGCTAACTAAGCTGAAGGAATCACACAGCCAGACGCACAAGTATCAACGCAACTGCTACGACGCACGCAGGAGAGAAAGCGCTGATCCTCTTGGGGATATCGACTCCATCGCTCTTGACGGGCGGCAAACAAGAATACCGTGGTGCCTCACGCCCCTCATCAAGTGAAACACATCAACGAGAAGAAACAGAATTTCTTCAACTTGCATCTGCAGCTCACTATATTTGTTTACCCTGAACATGGCATCCTTCTTTTTACAGATCTTCCTACCATGTGTATACTGTTTCAATCCCAGCTCGCTAGAGCGGTTTCTTTGTATGATATAAGGAAAAACAAACTCAGAACGGTGACAACGCGCCGTGTAACTCTTGAGTATGTTGCTTAACTTCACATGGACAATTCTAGCGCTCAGGGTTTTCAGGGTTTGAGGGGTAAAATGACCAAAACGGTCACCAAAATTATGCATCCAACTATTCCTGTGTGCAACTTGCGATTGTGGACTTGTAACCAAGTTCAAACCCATCAAAATAACGTAACAACTGTGCTTTAAACTCCTGCAATATAGTTTACCACCCAATTTCCAGGGTTATTTCCCATGATCAATGATTACGGTTCGCACGGTACGATTTTGCCTACTTCTTCAGCTTTGCTCTACTACATTCCTGTCGATGGCACGACTTCCAGTGCATTTGCGCACAACCATGGGAACAATACACTGCTTGGTGACAGCCACCACACCGCTTCGCCCCTTGTTTACCACAATTCATACAAAGACACTGGTGTGCTGACACCGAGCACTTCCCAAACCGATCCTTGTTTGCCTTGCGAACAACGGCTGTTGTCAAGCACGCGGTCCAGCCGTTGGGGAGCTTCACTGGTGAATTGAAGTCTGTTGTGCCCAATGACAATGTTGACAACCCAATCTCCTGGTAACACCCCGAACGGTCGCGTGTCAGAGGAGCTGTCCTCACACCGCACCATAGATATTCCGTGTGCCCTACCCACATGCGCCCACGGTCAACCGCACCAACCAGAAACAACCACATACATCACACCGGCCACACCCCCTTATTATGGTCGCGTGTCAGAGGAGCTGTCCTCACACCGTTTCAACCGAGCCACGGGTCCGGGGCCGCGCCTCGAGCCTTGAATAACAAGGACACGCGCACGCCTCTCCTAACCCACCGGCTGTAATCCACAAAGAAGATGCCTTGCACACGAGTAGCCACGGGTACAGGGGGCGCGCAGCGAGCCTTGAATCAGGCCACGCGCACGCCGCTCCCGACCCACCGGCTCATCGTCGGGGAAAAGAAAAACAACCATTCGTGTTGTAACCTTACCGGCCGGTCGACGAATTTCCCCACGGTCCACCGCACCGACCCAAAACACACACATACATCCTACCGGCCACACCCCCTTATTATGGTCGCGTGTCAGAGGAGCTGTCCTCACACCGCACCATATATATCCCGTGTGCCCTACCCACATGCGCCCACGGTCTGCCGCACCGACCCAAAACAAACACATACATCCTACCGGCCACACCCCCTTAATATGGTCGCGTGTCAGAGGAGTTGTCCTCACACCGCACCATAGATATTCGGTGTGCCCAACCCACATGCGTCCACGGTCCACCGCACCGAACCGAAACAGCCACATACATCCTACCGACCGGTCACACCCCCTTATTATGGTCGCGTGTCAGAATAGTTGTCCTCGCACCGCACCATATACATTCCGTGTGCCCAACCCACATGCGCCCACGGTCCACCGCACCGACCCGAAACAGCCACATACATCCTACCGGCCACGCCCCCTTATTATGGTCGCGTGTCAGAGGAGCTGTCCTCACACCGCACCATACGTATTCGGTGTGCCCTGTACGCGCATAGCACCACCTGAGAGATGACATACGCTCATTCAACAAGACGTTCTAAAATTTATTTCAAAAGTTGCTTACATCTAGGGGGCTGCGCCACGCCCTTCCCTAGCGCACTCGCTACTATCCATGCAGACTGCTTATTTTGGGCATTGGTACACCGCTTAGATGAGTTCACCGCAGACCACCACTATCTCAGCCACTATCGGGGTTCACAGTTCACATTGTCCCACTGCTGACACGAGGTCGCGAAGCTCGCGGGTATCTGATGCAAAAAACGGCCCAATATACCCCCGCGTGATCATACGGGCAGCGCAGCGTACGCTCAAAGTCTTGAACACATAACCGCCATATTCCCATAGCCCCGCCATATTCCTCCATTCCGACACAGCGATGGCCTTGCATTCGTGTCGGTGTGTCCGCTGCCAGTCTCCGCGCTGACACTCAGGTGAACAGTACACACGCGAAAGGCACCCTCCGCATTGACGGACGCCTTTCCCAATCAGGACACGGCGACATACGGAACAAGGCTCTTGTCTCTTCGGCAGGGATCTCGGGGGAATCGGTTGACAGTATTCCGCAAAGTGCGCATGGATGTAGATTATTGTTCTCCAACACTCGTGGCCGTGTGAGTACTGGCGCGGAAAACTGGTGGATTCGCTTTGCCCGCGGTTTTGAAAAGATGAAGCGTAGATACCTTCCGCTGCACGTATGCATACCACACGATTGGCATAGTCAGGTCTGCCGTATTTGGGAATTTTTTGAGTGGTACGCATCTGCCGAAATATGCACTCCGGCGCGAACTGTGATACATTGTATCCAGTGCATTTTATGAGAGGTTCGATGGGATTCTCAGGACACCATGCCTCCACCATGATATCTCCACGCGCAGGATCCCCTGTCGCAGCATACTTGTCTTGCACATACACAAACGCCATCTACGTCTCGCCCGGCCGGCCAGTGGTCACCCAGCTTTTCCTCCACCATCCGCGACGCAACTGACCTTCCACGACAACATTGCCTGATTGGAGCGACTCCACCCGCCATTGGACGACACGGTGGAACATGGTTCGCACGGCGGTAACCACCAGCGCCAAGAAAAGGGCACGCGAAGAAAACGGTCGTGGATCATAGCGCAGTTCCGGGCACTTTAGCGAACCGAACATCGCACATGCATCGCTTTCGGGCTCCCATTGCCTTTGTGCAGTTTCCGGCACATCCAGGAGAAACATCTCTGCATTCCCTTGGGGACGTGCACCCTCCAACAGCGAGCCCCAGGATGCATCCGGGCCGTACAGGCAATGCCCGTGAAACGTGAACTCAAAGGAGTACGATTCGGCTCCCTCCACATTTTGACGCATGCGGCGGACATAGCAGAACGCCCGACATCGGTACCGCAAAAATTCAGTCATGTCCACCCAAGAGTCGAGCGTGTCGTACGCATTCGCACACGCGGATCGCAGCGGTTCGTGACCCAGACCGGTTAACGTGCCTGCAACCTAAAACACCGCACAATCGGTTTTCAATACACTTTAATCCCTATGGAGCGGTTTGTACCGTATACGGTACAACCACTTCAAACTCTAAGCTTGTATTCATTTCTCAGCCCGATAGCACTTGTCGGAATCGGCCATACAAGCTTCGCACACCCGTTGCAATAGGTATATCTAATACTCAACAATTTATTCTACACATATACTTAGTATATATATCTCACCCAAGGGTAATTTTGTTGTAGCAAAATCCCCAAAGTTGCTTATTTCTAGGCATGCAATTTTGGTCAAAAGTATCTTAAAGTGTGAAAAAACGAGGTGTAGATGCCATTCATCGACAAGGATTTGTTGTTTCAGTGCCCACTATCGTATAAAATGACCATGCACCTCATATGGGCAATACTTACTTTCCCAACAGTCGATTTCCCCTGAAAACACACAATATGGCCTTAAGTATGGAAAACATTTGACAAATGATGTTTTTTCGTTGTTTTTTGGTGTTTTTTTTTCACCTTATTGCTTGAATATTTCGATGTATTGGTGCGTTTAACTACAACCACCATTACTGATTTCAAGGCATTAGTAAAGGCGATTGTTTTATGGTCGAGGGGCGACCTAATACTCGAATAAGCGGTTGTGAGAACTGATTTTTGACACTTTTGATTCCTGGAAAACGTGTTTTTTGGCTTGTATATCACCGATATATCGTTGTATATATCATGCGATCATGTATTTTATGGACCAAAATCACTTTATAGGAGTTATGAAACATGTAACGAATCACCCACACTTACCGAGGCACCATATACCGTGAAAACGACACATTTGTGAAACTGGTGCTTTTGGCAAAAAAATTCCATCCGCTCCATAGGGGTTAATGCCAAAAGTATTACTCATCTGGAAGTTTTAGGTGCCTCCATAATGTACCTTTAATAATTGGAGCAATTAACGGACAAGTGGTGCGCGCTCACGTGAGGTCTACAAGTGTACCGGCGGGCACGGGCGGAATCCACTCAACGACAATGCCGTACCCTTGCAAATCGACAAGCCTATACAGGCAGCACGGACTACCCCTTCGCCTAAATAGGTCTACATGAGTCCCGCCGCGCGAAAGTCTCAACACTAGAACCGTGCTGTGTACTCGTTCCGCATAAACCGTCAGGGTGTAGTTCACCAAATAACCCCAGTGACACCGGTGTTCGTCACACAAATAATTTTTTGTTGAGGAGTAATGCCCGCCTGGGTTGAACACCAACCCACAGAGTTGGCCATCTTGGCCACTGTTCCCTGCAAGGCCTGCGCACGGTACTTGCCGCTAGTTGCCGCAGCCAGAGACCATATGAAACACTTGCCATCGCCAGGGACGCGTACAATATGCCATGTTCGGAGACAGCGCCCCTACAAAAACACGCAAACAGTCATGGCCAGGGAGGTTCACAGAGTTCACGTGCGCAGTGCAGGCATCCGTGACCAACAGGCAGGACAGGTGCGTTGCAATACAAGTATCAATCACGGAAAGCATCACGATCAAATCACTGCACCGTATTTCGCGAGTACAAACAATACACCAATTCCCAAAGAAGCTCATTTTGGCTTTACACATAAAAAGTGTATAGAAATTGTATCACATATCTTGTTCTCCCTCACTATTCAAGAGTGTTATTAGCTGTTGCCAATGAGCTGTTGCCTCGTTATTAACACTATCACAATTCCAGTTTGTCATAAAAGCTAGATGATCGTCAATGGTCCACCTCCAAGGTGCCGGCGGTTTGCGGGCCGTGCACTCCATCCTATGCCCAAACGGCGCTCTCCAATGCGCACGCTGACAGACTATGTCGCAATAGCGTACTTGCCGGCATGGGCACCGCCTCCTGGTTCCACGAGGCAGCCTGGTCTTGCACAATGAGCATCGGCCAATCCGAAGTGCGGTGGCACGCCAAGCTGAGAACGCCGCACACTTGGCGTTCACTGCATCCACTTGAACGCCAAGCTCCGCGTAGGTCAAGAGACGGCTGACAGGAAGGAGAGGGGAGTCTTCTGAAATGGAGGGGGCATCTGTAAGGTCTCGGTGAAGCTGCGTCCCAAAAAACGATTGGAAGACGTTGGTGAAGTGTAACCGAGGGTGACCCCACGGACCGTGAACAAGCACAACCTCCCCCCACCAACCATGGCAACCGCTGCCGTCGAGGGGCGTGGCATATACACGAAGTCGCAGCAGGCCCCGTAGGCCGTAGGGATGTCCCAATTGGGGCACAGACCAGCCGCTCCGCGGCCACCCTGCAAACTCGAAAAAGTTGGCGGAGGGGGTCAGCGGACAGTCCCCGGCCTTCACGAATATAGCGTGATGAAGATGTTGATCACCAAAGACGTCCAGCAGCAAGCTTTGCGCGTGCAACGCAAAGGAGTCCGCCGAGCTCTCAGGCCATAACCCACCAGCAAGACGGCGTTGCTCAAGCGTCCAGATTTTCAATAGAGACCACCGCTCCAAGCCAACCTGGCTGCAATACGCGTGACGAGGTGTGGATGTTACCTGCGGCAAAAGGCATGGTACGCAGGTTTTCAGAAGTAAAAAAACCAACCATCTCCATTCAACTGGCTGGATCGCTATGATTTATCGCATGCCAGGAAGGCAGCTTTGCAGCCGCAATGCAGGCATCAGGCGGGAACATATGAACATCATCCAATACCCTATACGAGGACATCGGCGACGAACCTACCTCCTAGGTTAGCATCCATAGGCGCTTATTGGTTTCCCAGACGGACTAACTTGCCATCGGTAGCCGCCTCGGAGGCCACAAAAAGACGGGCAAGGCTAGCGGCGGTTGGCCGTTTCGCGGGCTCGCGGTGCACGCAGTCCATAACTGGGTTCCACGGCGTCCGTACGCCCGGCTTAGGTTTCCAGCGTATGGACAACGATGTTCATACGTTCCATGTCACATCTGCGCGCATGCACCAACACTTACGTCAAGGTTGTAAACTCGTCGTCCACACGTTAGATTATGGATGGACGCTATGTGTTGTCCGTGTGGATGCCGCAAGCATTCTAGTCCATACGGTTCCATGAGATCGGTTGTCCACACGCGTGGAAACGTCAGTTAGCTGTCCATGTGGGTTTCGTACGAATTTTCGTATGAAATGGCACATTTTCGTACGTCTGCATGTCCCATGGACGGTCTGTCCATGTGGTTGGAAATAACCACACATTTTGAGCAGTCCGCATGGATGGATAGCAAAAGCACACGGTGAATTACGTGTTTTCGTACGACTCTATAGTGTTTGTACGTTTTTTGTTGAAAACTGTCCACACGCGTGGAAACGTCAGTTAGCAGTCCATACGCTGTCCATTCGAGTTAACCTTGACTGTCCGTATGATTCATGTCCCATGGACGGTTTTTTTACACGCACGGACGCAAAAAAAAGCTGACCTCATGGAAAATAAAAACATAAAAACCGTATGGACAGCGTACGGACAGCACATTTTACCACACGTGTGGACATTTGGGTAGAAATATTTAGCGAAAAAATGGCAAAAAACAAAACACCCCTTAAAAAGGTCGATGGAGGGCTAAAATCGGAGCGTGGGGACAAAAAAAACAAACAAAGTGAGAGGGGGGTTAGGCGCCCTCTCGCTGCTTGCGATTTACCCCAGAACAGGCACTCAGTGGGATTGTTTCCCAGCGGACAGTGCAATCGACGGCCCAGATGAACCCCCCCGTCTTAATCGGACGGTCTCCATGAGTTACAGAAACTGAAAATGGCATGAAGGCGTGGGTTGGCACCCACGACGCCCCTTGTGCACTAGCGGCGTCCTTGGCGGCAATCGCCTGTTATCGCTAGAACACAAGGGGTATCGTGGATGCCAATGCCTCCAAGGGGATTCGAACCCCTCACCCTCGCGAGAACGCGTTCGGCTTACCAACATTTGACCACTCGGCCATGCACCCACGATGATGAAAAACCGCCGCACGGCAAAAATTATATTCATAAAACCGCGTTTCCCTACAGAGAGGACTCTGATACCAATTCGAAAGAGAAAAAAGAAATTGAGACATGCATTTTCAAAAGACGCTGTCTCATGCACCAGCTCAACGGTCAAACGTCCAAACGTTCATGCCCGTACTGTACGGATGAACGCCACGAAGTCAGCGCTGTCCACGCCCGTGAGTACCGTTTTCATCCCATCGCCGCCAAAACGCCCACAAACGCCCACAGTCCTCCAGCAAACGAACCTCCTCGCAAATTTTGTTTCGTAAGTTCCCAACATGGTCAAACGAGTTCAGCCCAGTAGACAACGCACACAGAACCCGAAATCACCACCCACCGCCCCCACTCCCTCGCCAAACCAGCGTCGCGAAACCAGCTTGGTGGAGGCGACCGCGTCAAACACGACCATGCAGCAGATGTTTCAGCAGATGCAAAGCATGCAGCAGCAAATGCTGCTGTTTGCAGGGGCTGCCGGGGCAAGGGGGTGCAGCGCAACCTGCAGAGGCTGCGCAGGCCGCAAATACAGCGCGGTTGGTGGTGGACCCGGGCGCCCAAGTCTTAAATGACATGAAGGAAGACGCCCGGGAGGTCATCGACGACTGGCAGGAAAAAGGCCTGCTACCCCCTGGGACGGTCGCCGTCATTGGGGCGGCCAAGCACACCAAAATCGCCAAGCATATCCAGTCCCGCCACCCGCAGGTGCCCTTGCGGATGGTGAAAACATACGTCACCAACCGGTTGAGTTATTTGAAAAATAACTCGGAGGGGCCCGGTCGCTGGAAGTGGAAGGTCACCCAGGACTTCCCCGACGGTTTTCACATCCGGTACAAGGGTCCAGCGGCCGGGTACAAGGTATACGGGCACAGGGATGCGCCGGACCCGGAGGAGACAGAGGCGTGCCTGCAGGTGGCTCTGGCAATTGCTGCTGGCAAGCCACTCACTGAAGGCAAGCACTTTGAGATCTTCACAGCGCTTGGTGCCAAAGCCCCTGAAGCCCCTGAAAAGAAACCGGAAGTAAAGGTAACTTTTGTGCTCTTCCGCCTGTGAGCGCCGGTGTCCACACGTTGTGCAACGGTGTCCAAGCTCGTGGTTATGTGAACCTTTTTTCAACTTGTGCCGCTTGATTGTTTCCACCCTTATGAACCACGTAGTTTGCACGTTGTCCACAGGGGTGTACGTTTTGGCCAGTGAGCGCCAGTTCTTCACTGTTTTTCTTATATGTTTCCACGCGTGTGTCGCCCGTACGAACGACTTAGTCCACACGTCGTCCGCACGGTGTCCAGGTGGAAGCGCCTCAACAGACGGTCCCCGAAGAGCCGGTCCCGCAGGCAGAGAAGCACTCCCCCAACCTCGGGGGCCCCTTGGCCGTAGGGGACCAGGTGGACGTCTTCGCCACCCCCCAGGCGGACGTGGGTCGTATCGGTACCGGTTACGACACCGGAAAGGCCACCAAATCTGGCCTCCCGAACCTTGTCATTGGTCGGGCTACCGTCGCCGCCATCGGGCCGGGAAATTCATTGAACGAGAAACCAATGATTTTGCCCAAAGATACCTACGAGCTGTACGTTGAATTCGTCGTTCACCTCCCAGATAAGGGGGAGGTTTACCCCGTGGAGCGGATTCTTTCCCACCACATGTCGATGGTGGACGAGCTCGTGAGTGCCGAGCAACTCCGCACCGGGACGGCTAATAAAACGATGGAGATGCTGGAGCACAACCTCCAGTCAGTTATAGTAAGAAAAAATGTTATCTGGCAAGTCCTCCCTCCCTCCCTGCCTTCCCCTGCAACGTTCACATTTTTACCTTTTGCACTTACGCGAACGTCCATGTGTACATGTGTGCGTGGTGTTGTTTCGATGTCCATACGCGTGGACACCATTTATTGTGCCGTCCATACGGGTGGAAGACGGTGTACATACGTAAGAACGCCGTCTAACAAGTGGTTTATGTACGCAGGATACACAAGGCCTACTTGAGGCACGCCAACACGGAGAAGCTGTATCCCGAGAGGCTGACAGCGAGAAAACTGGCCGGCCTGAAGTTGGAGCCTGCTGAGGTATCGGAACGGGACCGTGGATACCCCCCCGTCACGGTGTGTTTGCTTGTATTGATCTAGTGGCATTTAGCTTGTCAATTGTTGTCGTTGCTCTTAATGCACTTACTAAGGTTGCATTCACTTGCAGTTCCATACGAGAGGAACGAGCCGTCACTGGTTCCAGGACGTGCGGGGGTGTCAGAAGCAAGATGCACAAGAATCGGAAGTTGAAGAGGAGAACGCGGCCGATGGTGATGCTAATGATGCTGATGTTGAGTCTGTCGAGGATCCCGCCGCTGCTAATGACGGAGTGGCTGTGGAGGATGAGGAGAGGGGCGAGGGCGTCGACAAGAAGGACGAGGACGAGGAGCAAACCGAGGACGAGGATGAGAAGGTTGAGAAGGGTTCCGCTCCCAAAAAGACGGAGACTTTTTCAATTCCAAAGAAGAGAAAGGTTGAAAGAAAAAAGGAAGAAGGTGAAAAGCCAGCAAAGAAAAGCCAGAAAAGCTAGGCTAGAAAACATTTTGTAAACATTTTGTAAATATTTTGTGTATCCGTGTACCTTTCCTGCAGTGCCCTGCTCTGTCCCGTCTTGTTACGTCTTACATACTTACGTCTTACATATATACGGTGTTCACACGTACGGACGGTCTGTTCATACGTGTGGACTAAATCGTCCATACGCATGAATATATATTATCACAAGCTATCCACGCGCACGGACACCGATGTCCGTACGCGTGGACTGCATCGTCCATACGCATTGATATGTATAAACACAAACTATCCACACGTACGGACACCGATGTCCATGCGTGTGGACTATCTATTATTGACCGTCCTTATGGGAGTCCATATGCCGTCCGCACGCACGTTTACGATGTCCATACGCTGTCCTTACGGTGGTCCATACGGTGTCCGTACGTGTGATTATGATGTCCATGCGTCGTCCATACGTTGTCCATATGGGAGTCCATATACCGTCCGCACGCACGTTTACGATGTCCATGCGTCGTCCATATGCCGTCCTTACGGGATTACATACGGTGTCCGCACGTGCGATTATGATGTCCATGCGCTATCCATACGCTGTCCTTACGGTGGTCCATACGATGTCCGTACGTGCGATTATGATGTCCATGCGTCCTCCATACGTCGTCCATATGGGAGTCCATATACCGTCCGCACGCACGTTTACGATGTCCATGCGTCGTCCATATGCCGTCCTTACGGGATTACATACGGTGTCCGCACGTGCGATTGTGATGTCCATGCGCTATCCTTACGCTGTCCTTACGGTGGTCCATACGTTGTCCGCACGTCCGGTTACGTTGTCCATGCGACGTCCATACGTTGTCCTTATGGGAGTCCATATGCCGTCCGCACGCACGTTTACGATGTCCATGCGCCGTCCATATGCTGCCGTCCTTGCGGCATTACATACGGTGTCCGCACGTGCGATTGTGATGTTCATACGCTATCCATACGCTGTCCTTACGGTCGTCCATACGCTGTCCGCACGTCCGGTTACGATGTCCATATGCTATCCATACGGGTTTCCATACGGTGTCCCTGCGCTGTCGTGCGGTTGGATAGTGCCTCTGTCCATGCGTATGGACACCATGTGGACATGTTTTCTGTCCATACGGTGTCCATGTGCCAGGGGCACGACGACAGATGCTCGGAGATATGTTTTTGATTGAACGTGCAAAGGTACACAATTCGGATTTTTATAATATACTGGATCAGGGCCAGATTGAGGTACAAACGATAATTCGGTTCCGAGTTCTGAAGGCTAAACACTTCTCAAGTGCTCTACTTATTCACTCGTCACTCAGGTTGCAGGGTCAACCACTCGAGAGCCGATGTCACACTTCGGCTCAACGTTCAGTTCTCGATCCGATCTCATTTCTAATTCCGATTCGTCATTCTCGATTAAGATGTTATGCCAACAGACTGACACGATGACTGCCCCACAGTACTGTCATACTACTGTACTGTCATACTGTCATACTGTCATAGCGTCATACTGTCATACTGTCATAACCTTAATATCTGATATTCGATTTCATTGTCTTTTCAACCCCGATGCGAATCTGACCATTCTTCGAGGGTCTGACTGAGTTCCACGATGACACCCCCCACAGTACTGTCATACTACTATAGTGTCATACTGTCATACTGTCATAGTGTCATAGTGTCATACTGTCATACCCCGGACATCTGGTATTCATTCTCATCGTGATTTCAAGCCCAATCTCACTGTCATCGTGCCAATCCCAGATTACCCCCGATGACACACATACGGACGCATAGACATATCGGCTCACGCTGTGCCTCCGGGCACAACTCTCCCCCCCTTAGGAGTGGTCTACCTCCTGGGATCACTCCGCTAAGGTACCCATCTAAGTTCCAGTTCTTAGGTTCTCTGGTTCCTTGCTGTTTCCAGTTCTTAGGTTCTCTGGTTCCTCTTCGAGCATAGTTCGCCTGCCGCTACCAGAGCACCACTTTCAAGAAGAAGGGTGCCACTTGGAATCTAAAGCGGGTCTTCAGTGTCGCGGAGGCGTAAATGTCGGAAAAGTTGTCGTAGCAGGAGTGCTGGCACGGGGTATACACTCGCAGATCGACCTGCTCCAGTCTGCTGCGGGTGAGGTCCAAGCTGAGCAGTCTCTGGGTGAGCACCGGTTGCCCATCTGCACGCACACGGTGTTGAAGTAGTACAGCGTAGCAGGGGCGAGGGTGGTGCTGAGTTCGTCCATATGCAGGTGGGTTTCATGTACTGCGTACCATACATGCAGTAGGTACACACCAGCGGTGGGGGAAGTTGGCGCATCATAGGGCGAAGCCGCAGCGCGTTAGGGAAGCGACCTCTGGGGTTTTCCATGAACCAATATTTTGGCTCTAGGTAGTCAATGATCTGCAATGCTCGTCGTACGATTTTGTCAGCCTGGGGAAGGTCAGGGGGTCCACCAGTGGTGCGCGCTTGACTGTACTGCCTGCAGGGGGGACTTGCCCAAATGACATCGAAGAATCCAGGCGGGTATTGCTTGTAGTCCCATTGCAGGATGTCACACACATGAGTGGGTTGCCAGATATGCCCGGAGTCGAGGGTCACCACTGAGGCGGAGGGGAAGCAATTTAGGAATTCCCTCTCTACTGAGCCAGTACCGCTGAAGAGTACGAGAATCCTGGGCGTGCGGGTTGTCTTTGCCTGTATTGCCAGCAGCTCTGTCACCAGTGCCAACGACCCATCTTCCACGCGCTCCTGGCGTTCCCACGGCAGGGGGATATCATCTTCCATCTGTTCGAGCTGGTCCAGTTCATCGCAGGGATTGGTGATGAGGTGGGCCAGTGTCATTCCGGCTTGAGCGGAGTGGCGGCCACGCTGCTCGCGTCGCCGAGTGGCTTCGTCGCGAACTTGCGCTTCCATGTGCAGTCTCGCTTGCTCGAATTCACGAAGTTGTTGAAGTGGACTTCCGCGTTCAAGTTTGTCACGCGTCCTCCATTGGTCGTGAGCTTTGGAGTAGCCAGTCCAGCGAACCTTCCACTCTTCCACCTCCTTTCCTCGAACAGATCGCACTCGACGTGCGAGGATACGCTCAACGTGTGCTTCCTTCTGACCGTCTACTACCACCTCTTCAGGTACTGCTAGGTGATCGCGTGCGGCAAAAGCATCTTGACCGCTGGTGTACGGTTTGAGGCGATGTTGAGCGAACACGTCGTGAATCCGCCAGTGAGGAGGGAGGCGTAGGAAAAAGAAAAAAGAAAAAAAGAAAAAACCACGCCCGTCGGGCGTATGAGTAAATTGATTTCCCCGGCCCTACTCTGGGCCGGACCGCCACGAGTGGCGGCCATGTTGGGACAATTTATACTGGGTGGTGCTTGTCTTTCTCCTCCTCTTGTTTTCCTTGTCTGAGCTTTCTGTATAGCTGGTAGGTGCTGTGTGCATAGTTTACTGTCAGGTCGTGTATTCTCTGTAGTGCCTGTGTGGCCTCTTTTCTGTTGAGTCCAAGTTGCTCGAGTATGTCTTGGTTGTGTTTGTACACCGTGCCTGTTCTGCCCACTGCAAACACATGAAGTTTGGCACGGAATCCGTGCCTGCGTAGCAATTGTAGCAGCGGTCCGTATTTCTTGTATTTTTCCAGGAGTTTGGGTCCCCATTTTTCGTCATCGGTGTGGGCCACTTCAATGAGGTGTAGGTTTCTTACCCTTGCTGGTGCTTCCTGTTGTGTGCATTCCCATCCGTCCTCCAGGTCTTCTAGACCCTCTATCATGACTATGTCTACAAAACTCGGTATTGTGTCGGGCCCATCGTTTCTGCCTGGGTTGTCCTTCCCGTCGTGTCTGCATTGCCCCCTGGTGAGTATGTAGTTTGGGAGTACCCTTGGCTTAATCCCTGGGTCCCTCTTTTTTCCAGTGTAGGCGAGTACTTTGCATCCCCCTTTCCTATGGTGGTCAAGTATGTGTTTTAGCTCATCTGCGTGGGCATCTGCCCTGTCCGTGAACATTCCTCGCATTTGTGGGTTGTTGCATCCACCTAGGGCATGCCCTACCCTCATGAGGAAGCCCTTTGCGTAGTCCACCCCTTTGTGTCCGCATCCTTCCAGGGTGCACTTCCCGTTCCCTCCGGCTGAGTTTTTCGCCGTCTCATAGTCTTGTGCTGGCAGTATTCTCAGTCTGCATTTGAGTATTGTTTTTCGTACCGCAAATGTGGCTCTTTTCCAGAAGCCGTTCGCTACTTTGTGTAGTGGCGTGTCTCCTTTGAGGTGCTTCATTGTTTCGTTTAGCCAGCTGTCTGTGGTCCTGCCCTCTGAACCGAGGGGGCGTTCCTTTTTTCCGTTCTGCTGTGTGCCATATCGTGTTTTCGCTGTTTCCATCTTGTTCTGGGCATCGGGTCCTCCATTACTGCATGGACTCTGGACTCCTCTGTGACACGGTCATGGTGAGCTTGTCTTTCTTTTGTCGGCTCCCCTTGTGGCTTTTCCCGCTGCTCAATGAGTTCATTTAGCATGTCAAAAATTTCATCGTCATTTTGTACCTCTTGGGTCACTTCTAGTTTCTCCGCGAGCTCGTTGAGTTCCTCAAATATTTCCTCCCCTTCGGAGGGTGGGGGTGGTGTCCCTGCGGGTTCGGGTTCGTCTCCTCGGGTGGGGTCCCCTTTGCCCTCTGTTTCTTGGTATTCTTGGTGCTCCTGCACCTCCCGCATAAGGAGCATCTCCTCTTCCTCCGTTTGTTCCATCATGGCTTTTATTTGCCTGTCTTCTTCGTCCCGGGTCTGGTTGGCTTGCTGCTGCTGGTTGGGTACCGGGTCCCGTATTGTCGTTTGTTCCTCTTCAGTTTGTTGCGCTTGGTCATGGTGCGCCTCCCATCTGAAGCTGCGCTCAGTTTTCAGTTGGTGGGTCCAGGTTGAGGGTTCTCCCTGGAGGTCGGTCATTTTTGCTGAGAGTCTACTGTTTTCTTGGGCTTGCCGTTCACGGAGTAGTGTGGTTACGTACTTTTGTACCGCGAGTTTTCCTTTTAGCTCTCTGCTGTTCGAGTCTTCGTCTGGTATCATGGGCTTGACTTTTATTGTCTCGTTATTATCCCACGCTTCCGTGAGGGTTCCCGTGGTACAGGCTTGTTTGGCTGCCTCGTCGGCTTTTTCGTTCCCCACAATTCCCGTGTGTGCTTTGACTTTTAGCAGTGAGACAGTGTGTCCTGCTGCTACTAATGCCTCAATGTTGACCAGTATGGCATACAGGAGGTCTCTTTGCTGGTGGTGTTCCATGTTGTGGGGTTTCGTTCTCATGCTCTCCAGTTGTCTAATGGAGTTGGCACTGTCCGTGCAAATGGTGAGTCCGTTGCCACTTGGTGGTGGCGGGAGCGTCACCGCTTTTTGTATGGCGAGAAGTTCCGCTCTGTTCACCTCTTGGTCTTCGCCTTCCCATCGAATCATGTGGGCCTCCCCTTCCCCGGTCCTGGGGTCCCATACCGCAGCTCCTGAGGCCCATTCTTTGCCTCCTTCTTCTGTTTCTATTTCTCTTTTGCTCCCGTCCGTGTAAAGGTACGAGGTTGCCTTGTGTGCCCTTAGAGGGGAGGGGTATGTCAATTGGGTTGGTGTGTTCCTCGGGGCTTGGTTCCTGGGGTCCTCTGTTTGGTCTCTTGTCAATTCCCATCTCCTTCCTTGGGCTCCCGGTTCGTGTTCGGGCCAGAAGTCAGTGGGGTATCTGACAACTTTTGACCTCGCTACTTTGTCCCATATCGTTTGGGCGTCATTCTGTCTTGTAAGCCTGGTGTGTAAGGTGTTGGCTTCCACCACCTGTTGTACGGTGGGGGGGTGTATGTTCCATTTGCCTCCTCTGCTTCCGGGGAGGAGTTCCCATTTGGCTGGTCCTTCTTCCACGTGGAGGTGGCTGTCCTCCCACCAAGTTTCCACTTCCGCTTGTACGTTGCAGCACTGGGGGCAGAGGTCGTTCCTCAAATGTGGCCCTGTGCTGCACATTCTTCCCATTGCATTCGTCATGTCCTTTGTCTTAATTTCCGGGAGTTCGTATCGCTGCCATGGTCTTGTGTCCACCACACAGTCTACACTGGGGGTGCGTACTTCTTGGTTTGGTTCATTCGCATCGTGTAGGTTTGCCTCCCTCATCGGCTGTTTGACAGCTGAGGTGGTGCGGACCTTACTTTGCGGGCAGGTTGTGAGTGCCCTCCTTATACAGTCTGCGGCAGTGTCTGGGTCCCCGCAGTGTGCTTGCCATCCTTCTTTGTTGGCCACTATCAGCACCCGGAGGTTCCAGTTGCACTGTTTCGCTTGTTGGTGGGTGGCACCCATCCAGTGGTCAGGGGGTAGAAATGTGAACTTGCCTTGTGGTATTTCTAATAGTTCGTGTATTAGGTGCCCCGCATGTGCATTGTAGAGCTTCCTGTACGGGGTTTTCTCATATGTCGGGTACACCCCGACCCCGAACACCGGTTCTTGTGTGGTGGTGGCCGCTATGGCAAAGTCCAGTGCCTTTTTGAGGTCCTGTGGCGTGTATTCTGGGTTGAACTGGTAGGCTCCCAGTTTCATCCAATTTGCTGTCCAGGCCGAGCCTCTGGCCCCGAACACCTTGTCTCTGTCATACTTGGCGTAATACGTTGTGGTGTTGTGGTGGACATTGAGGGGTGAGGCGAACAGTTCGGTGGTAATTCCGAATGCCTGTTGTAGTGCCCTTTGCATCTGGGCAGGGAATGTCCAATGGTTTTGCAGGTTCTTTTTCCGTTCTTCCTTTTCTTCTTTGCTTGAGTACCTAATGAGGAGGTGCCCTATTTCCTCCTCGAACGTGGAGACCTGTATTTTGTGGTCCTCCCACATTTCGGTGCGTAGTGTACTCTGGTGTGGGGTTTGGTGGTGTGTGGTACCCACTGCCTGGGTGTACCTTTCGTGTAGTCTGAGAAGCTTTTCTTTCGTGAGGGTGCCTATGTATTTCCCATTCCTGTGGTAGCTGTGGGCGAGTTCCCCCTCCAGTCGTATCTGGCAGTGGTGCCCTCTGTTGTCCACAATGTCTTGTTCTGGGTTGGTTTCTGTCGGGTCCAGTGTTAGGTTCTCTGCATGTAGTGTGGGCCAGGCCTGCCCCAGGTGCGGCCTCCCGGCCAGTATTTCTTTGAGGCCTGTGGGGTGGGTCACCTGGGAGCCCCTTGCTCGCAGTCTTCTATTCAGGGTTAGGAAGGTGGTCGCGCTTTGGCCCCTTCGTTTGGCTAGTTTCAGGTAGTCGGTTATGGTCTCCCTTGTACTCCAAGAGTAGGAGTCATCCCCCTCTGAGTGTCTCCACTGGGTTCTGTACTGCGTCACTAGGGAGTGTGGGTCTGTTGGGTCAACGAGTAGGGTCCTCATTGCCACAATCTCTTTCGGCTTGTCAATCGTTCGGCCTTTCTCGAAGCCTGTCTCAAGCTTTTCGGCCATGGGGTCTATTTCATCTATCCATTTGGTTTGTGAGCGTGTGTGGAGGGGCTGGGGTTCTTCCTCTTCCTCCCCCGGTGTCGGGCCGGTATTCTCCGTTTCGTTAATCCTTGTAAGCGGGTGCAGGGAGAGTTGCCTGTGAATCTCTTCCCTGGGGACCAGTCTCGCCTCCCATTCCGTCATTTTTGCTCTCAGCTGCTCCGAGTCGAGGCGTGGGAGGTTAGTTCGTATTGCGTGGGAGTCCAGCGGTCCCTCCCTGGGCATGTTCCTGTATTGTTGCTTCAGTCGTCTGTTTGTAGGACTGTCATAGAAGTCCCCCGGTTTCGCTATGTCCCTCGGTTGGGCTTCACATAGGTATGGGTATAGGTGTGCCAGGCCTTTTGCTATGGCACTGCGGTCTGTGTTGAGGGTTGCATCTGTGCATTGTTCCCTGACATTCACCTGGCTAATCGCATGTTGGCCATCTCGGGTAGTGAGGAGCGCTAGGTCCGGGAAGTGTGCAAAAAGTTTGAGGCACGTTGTGAAATTTATCGCAGTTGGCGTGTCCTTGGGTATTGTGACCCTGGCAGTTTGGTCTGTGCACATTGCCTGCCAGTCTGGAGGCGTCGGTATGTCTCCATCAATTATTTTGCCTGCTTTCGTATTTCTTGTTGTTCCCTCCATTTCTTTGTCGGACTTCCTTCTGGTCGCCCCTTCTAGCTGTTCCATTATCTTTGGTATTGGGGTTTGGAGTTGTCTGAGCATCCCCTCCGTCCCCTGGGGCGTAATGTTGTATCTGAGTAGGGCATTGAGTTTCCTCAGTGTGTTGTGTTTTGTTTGGTGCCCCCCCCAGAGTTTGTCGAGGTCTGTACAGTTCCTGCGTGTGGTGCTGTGGTATTCTACCAGTCCTCTAGTGGACCTGCTGACATGGGACATTCTGAGTCTCGACTTTAGGTTTATTTGCCTCCAAGCCGGGCCCCGTACCGTCCCCTTGTCTTCTTCGCTGTGCATGGCCTCCAGTAGTCCGCTCCAAATCGACTGGGCGTAGACTGCCTGGAGTGGCACCATTCCCAAGCCGTACTTTTCCTTTTCCTGCGTGGTGAAAATGTTTGGCGTTCCGTTGCGGGGCAGGCCTTGTATATTTTTTGTGGCCCCCCCTATTATTTTGTTGAATTCGTCTATTTCGCCCGCTGTGTACAGCCCTAGGTGCAATCCATACCTGAATTTCCCCAGTATTGCGGAGTGAAGGGAGTATTCCTTTTGGTCAGGTGTCAGAGGGGAGCGCAGTAGAGCTTGTATTCTGTGGTTCATCTCTTCCTTAGCGGCCTCTTTTTCCTTGTCCCACCTGCCTGTGAATGCAAGTAGTACTCCCAGGTATTTGTACGTGTCGTCTGGCTTGAGTACTTTGAAGTGGCTTAGCTTGCCGTCCAGTCCTAGCATTTTGAGGTCTTTGTGGAGTTGTTCAGGTATGGAGACCCCATTTTTTATGCCGGTTATGGCTGACTTGGTGAGGTTAATTCGGAGTTCGCTCCACTGTGAGAATGCCTGCAGTTTGTGTAGCTGAGCTCTCATGTGGTGAATCGTAGGGCACAGTATGAGTAGGTCGTCGACGAACGCCCCTGCTGTCGTCCTGAGGGGGCCTAGCCTTTCTTGTTCTGCTGCATACTTGTGTTGGTACCCATGCTCTCCCACTTCAAGCCATCTTAACAACGGTTCCTGGTATATTATGAAAAGGAGGGGACTCATGCTGTCTCCCTGGAGGAGTCCTCTTTGCACCTGTACAGTTTTGTGTGAGGTTTCCCCTCCTACTCTGGTGTTCATGGACATTGTGTCATGGCTTTGTGTACCTAGGACATCCCGCACCACCTGTGTGAGTTCGTCGGGAATTCCAAGGTACTGCATCGTTTGGAGTAGTTTGTCGTGGTCCACTGAGCCGTACGCGTTTTCGAAGTCTACATATAGGCCATGTAGTTCTCGTCCTGAGACGTTTGCATCCTCAATCGCGTTGGTTACTCTGGTGAGTTGTCGAAGCGTGTTCCTTTTTTCCCTTGAGCCTTCCTGAGCCTGGGCTAGTATTCCTTGCGTTTCGCAGAACATGGAGAGCATGCTTGCTATCTGTGAGGTGTACAGCTTGAATACCCCTTCGAGCAGGGCTATGGGTCGGTAATTTTGCTGTAAGGTGACATCCCCTTTCTTGTGGTGGAAGCAGAATGTCCCTTTTTTCCAGGTGAGAGGGACATGCTTGCTGTTCCACATTTCCAGCATGAGTGCGTGTAGTGCATCATGGAAGTCCTCTGGCATGTACTTAAGAATTTCGTTCGGGGTCCTGGTGGGGCCTGGTGCTTTGTTGTTGTTTAGGGTGTGTACCGCTTTGCTGTAGCCCTGTCGACTTATCGTGAGGTCCAGCCCACTGGGGTCTGGTCTTGGCAACTTTATGAGGCGCTCCCTGTGAGCTGGGTCTTCCCATGGTGGAGGTTTCGAGTCGGGTGGACTTCGGTGCTCCATCCTATATGGTGCCGAGTGGGCCATGTGGTCTGCTAGTGCGTTAGCGATGTTCCCGTGGCCTACAGCCAGGCTGCCCTCTCTGTCCTGTAGAGCCTGTATGTTCGCCGTGGGGGCATGGCCTGTTTCTTGTGCCTTGGTATATATCCTTTTGTGGTATCTTTTTTGGTTGTTCCAGTATTCCTTTACTGTTTTGTTGTTGTGTCTTTGCTTGGCTTGTTGCCAGTGCTGCTTTACTACCTTGTGCGCTGCCGACCTTTCTTTTTTGGCCTCCTCAGTAAGCCACGACACCCACTCTTTTGCATCTGCATTGTCCCTGTCCGTTGGGCCTTTCATTTCTCCCTCTTTCAGGCTTCTGAGGGTTGAGTGTTCCGTGTGCGGGTTTCGTAGGTGTCGTTTGGTTTGCTTGTGCTCCCGCATCTTGAGTATTGCGGCGTCCCTTTCCTTTCTGTCCTTTTTGCTCATCAGCAGGTCTTTTCCCACTCGGTTGGAGGTGCCTCCAACTATAGTAGTTGGCAGTTCGTCGTCCTGTAGCGCATATTTATTCGCCTCGGTGAGTATGTTTAGTACTGTTTCCCCTGCTCTGTCTATGGTGGCGTGTGCCACTTGCCTGTTGTCCTCTTCCCTGCACTGTGTGGCCATCTCTGTTATGCGTTTCAGTTCAGCGGTTCTGGCATAGTCGTGTGTCCTGAGGAGGACGCCTTGGAGTGTTTCCCTGTGTGTTTTGTTCAGGGGCGTGTTCAGCTTTACATGCCCTGGTTGGGGGTCGCGGTCCACATATGGTTCGTGGGTGCCTATGCTGTCCAACTGGAGGGTTGCTAGGCTCACCATCTCGTGGTCACTCGTATGGTGCCGGGTGAGGTGTGTGGTGTCCCCCATCTCGTATTGCGCCTGCTTGTTCCTCGGTGCAAGCCATCTGTCAATGTTCCTGTGTTTCGCCCAGTTAAGTGTGGTATCGACTGGCGGGCCTACATTGTGGAGGTCTAGCTCCTCCGCAAGTTTCGCCCATTGCTTGTCAGTTTTCGTCATTCCTCTACCTGTGCTGGTGTTGCTCGCATTGAGGTCTCCTCCTATGACCACATGTTCGTTCTCCTTTCCCGCAGTTTTCCTGAGCAGGTTGGTTGTGTATTTGAGTATTTTGTCCCTGGTTTTGCACTCCTCTGCCCCTGGTGGGTTGTAAATGCCTAGCACATGGTACATCACCTTTCCCGGTAGGTGCAGCACCACATGTAGGAGGTATCCCTCGAGGTGTCTCGCAGGGACTACATGGTGGTTGTGTGCGTGGCTGTAGGGGTTGCCGAGGAGTATTGCCACTCCTCCTTTCATTGCCTGTTCAGTCGTGCCTTCTGCTTTCTGCACCTCAGTTTTGGTGCCTATTGCAGTGTATTGCATGTCTCTGAATCTTCTCATTACACTGTCGTGTGCATGTTTCACTTCCGTGAGTACAATTACTTGTAGACTCTGTTGGTTTTGGCTTCTTTTGTTAATGACCTCGGCAAGGTCAAGGCAGGCATCACTTTGTCCCGCCACATTCCATGTGAGCATGTGTAGACGGTCCTTTCCTATGTCAGTCTTTGTTGGCTCTGTGAGAGGGGTTTGGTATTCTCGGGAGTCCTGGCACGCCTCTGGTGTTTCCAGACGTGTGTCCACAAATCTTTCCCATCTTGCTGTTGGTTCGTCCTGTGTTTGCTCCCATTCTTCGTTTAGGTGGGTTTCCTGTGCTTGCTGCTCCTCAGGTGTCTGCCCGTCATTACCTGGGGGTGTTGTGGGGGCTAATCTATGTAGCCATTCCCATAGGCCTGGTTGCTTCGTAGTAGTTTTGCGTCCCCTTTCCTGGGTTTGTGGTGCCTGTTTTCCGGCCTCTAGGTTTGTGTTCAGGCCATCCGCAGGCCTCTGGGTCTCTGCCGCTTGCTGGCTTTCCACCCGCGTCCGGCTTTGCCCCTCGGCAGTGGTTATCATCTCTTTTACTGGCAGCTGTATGGACTTTCTATAGGCGGTTATCGCCGTTCTGTCGGTGGCCCCCCATTTGCTGACTGCCTCGTTGAAGTGGGTGGGCCAATGCCCCCCTGGGCATGTTTTTTGGTAGTGCATCCAAGCTTCTGCGGCCATCAGTACCCATACTCCGCAGCTGTATTGGTCCTGCGCACTTTGGTTGCCCACATTCATCAATTCCACTGTTACTTGTTTGTTGAGTGTCTCGGCCAGGTGCTCCGTCCAGTTGGTTATTTCCGCTGTTAGCCTTTTGGTGTTGCGTGACGTTGCATTTGTTCTCCCATTCGAGGAGTCATATATCCAGAACTTCAGTTTGTCATTTCCTTTGTCTGGTCCGGCCAGCACTGCCCTCCAGTGTTTGCCATCGCAAACCGGTATGCAGAAGCCCCGGGAGTTCCCGAGTAGCTGCAGTGCCTTCGTTGTGTGCGGTTCTCTGTTGTTACCCGGTTTCAGTGTTTCTCTCATTGTGGCTATTACCAGGGGGGGCAGTGGGTCATCTTCATACAGTGAGTGGGCATGTTGCATTTGGAACATGTTCAGTCGGCCTTTCTTTTCGAACAGTCCCTTCGTAGTGGTGTTGTACGGGTACAATTCCGTGTGGTTCTGACTCCCCCCGCCCGTCATGTTTGTTTTCCAGCATCGGGTGTGCCGCCTCATCCTTTGCTCAATCTCCCGCATTAGTGGTCTGCCTCTTGTTGGGGTGCCTTCCTTTATCGCGGTTACTGCGTGTTCCGGTCTCCTTGTTCTAACTAGGAAGGGTTTACCGTTACGGTAAATTATCTTGAGTAATTTGTAGCCATGGGGTGGTCGTGTCCACCGTGCCGCTGCATTCCTCGCTGTGGCCCGTTTTCTTCGTGTTCTGCGGCTGCGCGTTATGTTGTTGCTGTTCGTGTCGTGTGTTCCCCACATGCGACCAATTTTCCTACTTGTTGTTAGTGTAATCATCAGTATAGCGAGTATCGGGGTTATGGCAAATGCAGCGTTCCATAGTGGCCTGGTAGCTTCGTGTCGTGCCCCCCTTGGGTAGTGTGGTTCTGCTCCATGTCGTGTTGCTCTCCGGTTGTGTGGTGCTGCTCGCATTCGTGAGTTTATGGTTACAGCGTTACATTGCCCTAAATCCCTTTCTGTAACACCCCTAGCACTTTTCCCAGGGTGGGCCCCGTTTTTTATGTGTATTTTCGTGGTTGTGTAAAAATTTTTGGGCGTTTGGGCGTGTTTTCGAAAAAAGGTTGTTTTTACGTGGAGCAATTTCGGGAATTCGCTTGTGGTCGAATGTCGGCAGTTTGCTCTCATTTTTTGTGTGTGGCTGCCTCCCACTCTTCTTAGCATATTCCCAAAGTTTTTCGGCGTTCCTATCATTCTGCTGGCCTGTGTGGAGTCGGTTGTACCATTATTTGGTAGGGTTTCAGTAGGGTTGGTGCTTATATTGTGGTGGGGGCCCTTTGGTTTGCAGGGCGGGGGCTCATGTAGCTTGTCCCTGCTTGTTTGGCATAGTTTCTGGTCGGGGTGCTTGTTTCTACCCCCCTTCACCTGTTTTTGTTGCGCCCACTGCGCTTGTGTTGCCGTCGAGTTAACCGTTACAGCGTTACACTGCCCTAAAGTCCCTGTTGTAACGCCCTTGACATCTATTTCTTGGTGGGCCCCCCCTGGTATATGTCGTCCCTTTGGTGTGCCAAAATTTCGGGGGGTTTCGGAATGTTCTGCGAAATTTATCATTTTTACGTAGAGCAGTTTTAGGAATTCGCTTGTGGTCGAAGGTTGGCGGTCGGTCCTGGCATTTCGCACATCGCTTTCCCTTGCTTTGCTGAGCCATCCTACAAAGTTTTTCGTCAACCCTTCCCACCCATTGGGTGTTGTGTGGCTATTTGTGGCCGTCCCTCTTAGGGTTACTGTAGGGTTCATACTACTATTGTTGGGGTTGCCAGTTATGTGGTGTGAAAAGTGGTTTAAGCTCATGTTAATTTTTGTATCTTCGTGGTTATCATTGGGGAAGTTATAACTGTATATGGTGTGGCCATTCTCGCTGAATATGGTGTGGCCATTTCGCCTGTGCTCGGAGGTAGGCATAATAGCACATTCATGGGCATGGGGACTCTTTGTCTGCCGGGGTGTTGCTGTTAGTTCTCGGTTAGTTTGTAGTAAGTTATTATGGTGAATTGACATTTTCCTTTCGAACGGTGTGTGGTTAATGCTCGGTCCCCCGGCGTGGTCAGTGTGGGAAGTGCTTGCTGGTTGCATGTATTCACAGCATTTATCAGTGGCAGTTGCAATGGCAGGCAGAGACAACATAAATATTACTTTGAGTTGTAAGTTCAGGCTAACTTTACTAGGTCTGCTTTCAATATCCCTTCTCTTGCTGTGAGACCCTGCAGCTGGCTCTGTTATGCCACCCTGTCTTGCAGGCCTGCTGCTTCCTTGGTCCTCTGCAGCACAGATGTTATTTGTTAGTGCAGTGGGGGTGTGATTCCACTGGCAAGGTGTGGTGGGTTGTGGTGTGGGTTGGTCAGTAGGGCAGGGGGTTGTATGATTACTCACCTTCCTAGTGAGTGGCGGGGCTGATCGGGGGCTCTCAGGTTGTGCCCCCTCCTGTGCTGTCGCCTGTGCACCCCCTTGTGCCCTCCGCTTCGCCGGTGGCTCGGCGTCGATCGCCCGGCCCCCCGTGTTGGTTGCTGGTCTCTTTGGCGGGGGCTGGCTCCTCTTGGGGTCGGGTTTCTTGCCAGTGTAGGGGATGCCCCGGTACTGATCGTCCTCCTCTGCAGTCTGTGGTGATTTTTTCGTGAAGTGAAGCGGATGATCAGGTGCCTGTTGTTTTCCTTCTCCTGTTAGGCGATCGGTGAGCGCCCTGAGGGTGTTCACCATGGCACCACCGGTTTCCTGGTATGTTTTATGGAAGCCTCTTACCTCTTGAGTGATTTCTGTATGGCGCACCCCAGCGCTGCGCTCCTGTTCTCTGTGCAGGTCTCGGAGTTCGTCCAACGTGACGGGCTTGGACTCGTTGAACTTCTCCAGCTGCTTGTTGATGTTTTTTAGCAGCTTCTTGGTCTCTGGGGTGGGCTGCTTGCTGGTGGCTACAGCCTGCTGGAAGACCTCGTCGGCTTTTGATCCCACTTTATTGATGAACTGGGAGGCAACTACCTCGGCTATGTGGTCGATTCTTCCCCCACGCGCCTCCCTGCCTCGTGCTGCTCGTGGGGCTTGACGTTGTTTGGTGCCCGCCCCTTGGGCGCTCCACCTCCCCCCCTCAACCGTGATCGTGGTGGAGATGTGTCGGCCAGCGTCGTCTACCCCTGGCAGTACTCGCACCGTCTGTTTACCTGCGTTGGCGATCGCTTCGTACGCCTCCTCCGCCAGTATGGCGTAGTAGTTGATCGAATACCCACCCCCGTTGCGTTTCCACTGCAGCAGAGACGATGGGTCCCCGGGCGTCGAAGGTGCCCATTGCCGGGACGGTACGTGGAAGTCAAAGATGTTTTCGATGCCCTTGAGGGCAGTGGTGTTGGCTGTAAGCTTCTCGATGTGCTCTACGACGGCCTGCACGATGTGGCTTCGGTGGTGGTCGTGCAGTATCTGCTTCCTGTCCGCGATGGCCACCTCCCGGGCTGCGACCTCGTCGCTGACCTCCTTGCTGGGTAGCCAGCAAGTGGTCGTGGCCACACCCCAGGGGTACGGGTGTTGCACGATGAGCTCCGCTGCAGCCGGTGAGACTGCCTCCA
Organism: Cymbomonas tetramitiformis; assembly: GCA_001247695.2. Taxonomy (NCBI): domain Eukaryota; kingdom Viridiplantae; phylum Chlorophyta; class Pyramimonadophyceae; order Pyramimonadales; family Pyramimonadaceae; genus Cymbomonas; species Cymbomonas tetramitiformis. Next base: position 32,424 of record LGRX02008647.1, read on the forward strand.
GTAGTATCACCTCCCTGAGGGCTGCGTCTTCCGGAGATTCTCTCACCGTACCTTTGCGGATCCTGTCAACCAGGTGCCCGAGCTCGTGCCTTGACTCCCGTCTCTCGATGACGGAGGTCGCCAGGATGTTTGAGACCTGCTCGATGGTTTTCCCCTTGAGCAGCGGCCCGTAGACCAGGACACTGCGTCCTGCTGTCGGCCCTTCCACTGGCTCCCAGGGGGACCATACGTAGATGCAAGGGAGCACTGGCTGCTCCCTTGTGCAGGTTTGATGCGCCTGCGGCACCACGTGCAGTGGGAGCCGAAAGACTGGGTTAAACAGCACAAAGGCTGCCAGAGGTCTGTTTTGGAAGGCAAGGTCTATTTGCCTGACCCTGCCCGCACTGTTGAGCCAGATGTGGGTGTGTCGGAGGTCGTACACAACGGCCTCTGGTGAGTCGGACACCTCAGAAAGAAGGGCGTTCAGGTACCGGAGGTACTTGAGCACTTCCTTGACGCTCTCGTCCAAGTCCACTATTTTTAATTGTGGGGTGCCTGTGTACGGGAAGCCTGTGGGCCCTGTGTCGCTTGGGTCAAGGCTGCTGCCCGTGACTGATCGTACGTGGGTGAGAGAGAGTCTCTCCCCACGTACCACGGGCACTCCTAGTTTGAAGGCATGTGCGGGAGGGTCCTCCGCCACCAGGACCTCCCTGCGGTCGGTGTGCCACTTGGTGGCGATGTGGTAGATTTTGGCTTCCGGGTTTTCCGTGGCCTTAGGACGGCGCTGGTAGATTCGAGACACCTTTTCCAGCGTGGTCTCTGTGCTCTTTGATGTGGTGTACTCAAGGAGGCTCGGGATGTTGTCAGCTGGGGCTCCGTCGACTTTTCTGTAGTCGACGGGCCGGTCCAGCGCCCTTCGCAGCTCCTCTGGCTGGACTTGTGTTTTGTTACCAGATTCAGTCCCCTCGGGGTTTCTGGCGCGGGGGCCGGCAGTGCCGGGTAGCCCGTCTTCTTGTTTTTTGTTTGTTTTATGTTTTTGCGGGATCGCACTTCTCGCGAAGTGTACCCTCTTGGTCTTCTGTTGTTTGGGTGGCTTGTCTTCTGCGTGTGTTTTGTCAGTACGTTCCGATGGAACGTCCGTTTCGTGTTGTATGCCTGCCATACCGGTTGCCCGATCAGCTTCCGGAGTGGCGTACTCTAGCTCGGAGTCGGAGTCCGACATTCCGAGCTCAACAGATGTTATTTTTGGAGAGTGGTTCGGCTCAGAGTCCAAGTCCGAGCCGTCAGGGCTCTGGTCGTACTCTGGCATGTTTTCGATTTCAGGTAGGCCAGCTGTTGCTTCTCCTTGCGGTTGGTGATGCTGCCCGCCCACGGTGGTGTTTTGGGTCGATTTTGACGAGCCTGCGCACGTCAGTCTGGGTTTGTTAGCGGTTTTGGCCATATTTCTTGCGAGAACGAGTTTGGTGTGCTGGAGGGTTGTTTTCGAGTGTGGTACGAACGTGTTTTGGAGCGTATCTTCGCCCTGCAGGTACAAAAAACCGTTAGCCTGCGTAGGGTGCGAGGCGGCAATGTGACATGTGGGGTGTGGGCGGGCCGAATCTGTATGTGTCCGTTGTGTCGTCCGCCATGGTGCCGTTAGTGTGTTCTCTGTGGTGTCGTTATTGCATCCTGCGAGCACAGTTAGTAGCAAAATCGTATTTTTGAAAATTATTTTTGGGTCCGCGGCTCGGACTAGGTGGCACGCTCAGGCGGCTTCGCGAGAAGTGGAGGCGTAGGCGGTAGGCTACTGGAGCTCCTCTGTCGGCTTCGGGCATGGTCATCTGTATATCGCTGAAGAAGCGTTCGGTCACAGGAACTGGTCCATGCCAGCGCTTGGTCAGTTTCCTACAGATGGAGCGATCCATCACCTTCTCCGTAAGGTGTTTCGCCTCTATCCAGACCAGATCTCCAACGGCATACTCCCGCTGCCCGTGTCTGCGATCAAACTGTTCGCGCTGTCGCTGTTGAGCCAGCTCCAACCGCTGCCTGGCGTCCCGCAGCTGCGACGAAAATTTCACAGCCACTTCGTGTGCGGTGCCTACTCCCCCTGTTGCCTGTTCGTCGTCCAGCGGTGGACTGCGCGGCTTCCAGGAAAAGATCCAACTGCGACAGCGGCGAGAACCCGAACACCAGTTCAAACGGCGTGAAGCCAGTAGATTCACTCCTGGAGTCATTGATCGCGAACTCCACGTTAGTGGTGAACAGATCCCAGTCCTCCACATTGGCGTCAACAAAGGACCTGAGCATGTCCTCAATAACTCTGTTGCTGTGTTCTGCCTGGCCGTCAGACCGAGGGTTGTACGGCGTGGTACGAGCCACCTTCACACCCATCAGTCTCATGAGTTCCTGCCAGAAAGCATCTTGAAACCGCGGGTCACGATCAGAGACAACCTTCATAGGCGCGCCATGTAAGCGCCACACTGAGTCGAAGTAGATTCTGGCCACCACAGCTGCGGAGCTGTCGCCAAAGTTCATCGGTACAACGTGGACCATCTTCGTCAGCTTGCAGGTGAAGGCCACGAAAGCATCATTGCCCCTCTCCGATACCGGCAGGCCGGTGACGAAGTCCACCGCGACATCCTGCCATGGCCTGTTCGGGATGCTGTGAGGGTTTAGCAACCCATCCGGGTAAGTTCCCCGCGGTCTCACTGATTGGCACACTGCGCAGGATGTAACCCAGGTGCCCACATCTTCCGCGGCACCACGCCAATAGAAGCGTCGCAGCACCCTCTCCAGAGTCTTGTCTCGCCCAGTATGGCCTGAGGACAATGACTCATGAGCATGGCGAATCACTACTTCTCGAAGTGGAGAGTCCTCCCCCAGCACCAGCTGATATCTCCCTGCTGCGGTCCTCCAAACCACTTCACCCACCAGCCTGAAGTCCTGTAGGCATTGGTGTGGTGCCGCCTTCACTTTCTCTCGCAGCGAACGGAGTGTCCCCTCTCGGGTGTACTCCGCTTTCAACGCACGCAGGAACTTTGAGTCCGACTGCTGGGAGGTTGCGTCTCTGAAAGCTGCTGCCTCACCTGTCCTTATCACAGCGGGGGCCGTTCGCGGGTGCCTCACGCGTGCTGGCTGTGGTTTGGCGGAAGGGGCGTGTACTATCAGAACTGGCCAACGAAGGTCGAAGGCCTTCCCATCTGGGTTCTCGAAGAACTGATTGGGCTCGCCCTTATCATCGTGAGTAGGGATGACCTCCACAATCTGCATATTGGCCTTTCTGAAAAGTTTGCGCCACACGGGGAGCTTGGACTGGTGATCTGGTAGAACGAAGACTGCTGAGGTGTTTTCTGGGTCTGCCTTCCATTCTGCGATATACTTGTTCAAGATCGCCTCCACTGTAATGTGCTTGGAGTTGTATGGAGGGTTACACCAAACCCGAAGGCCCCTCCATTTCTCTGAAAGGCAGTCTGTCCAGAATCTATCCGCCTGTCTGTTGCGGCCACCAAAGTCACAACAGGCGTCCACATCGAAGGGTCCAAACTTCTCGGCGTACTTCGAGGAGTACTCTGCTCGGACACGCCAATTCTGTGAGTCTTCGGGGGGAGTCTGCCGTTTCTGCGGGTGAAGGGCCGGGGATGGAGCTGACTTCTGGGGCGCCTGCTGCGGGGGTGGTGAACTCTGCACCTTCTCAGTGGGCGCCTCCGATGCGTCAGCTCGTGATGGCGTTCGCGTCTTCGGTGACGCCAATTGTGGAGGCGCTGGGGTCGTAGGGGCTCTTCCAGCACGTGACATGCTCCTCGTTATCCTTATCTGAGGTGGAGCTCTGTCAGGGGTTTGGTGTGGAGCTTCTGTCGGCTTCGCGCTATCAGCTTCAGGCCAGTCAGGCATGTCGAAGTCGAGGTGATCCTCCTTCATTCCCTTATAGAGCTTCGGATTAACGAGAGCGATGGTCTCCCCCATGTCCATGGCCTGTTCCGCCACGGAGAGGGTCTCCACTGCTGAGAGCCAACAGTCAACCGTCTGAGCCCAGTGGGGGTGAGCTGCGGGTGGTGAGCTGGAGAAGCATTCAGACTCCAGCGTTGCCAGAGGGTCTTTCGGTAGGTCTGAGGTGGGGTCGATCACTCCTGCCTCCTTTAACCCCTCGCGAACGTCCTTGTCTTTGAAGTCGGGTCTTCTGGACAGGGCGTCTGGTACCAGCAACAGCGCTCCCTTGATATACTCCATTCTCGGGACTCCCACCTCTACCAGATCCATGTACCAGCGCGCCTGTCTGCGGCTAAGCTCTCTGCCAGGTTCCATCAACCATTCAAGGGGGCGGTGATCACCCTGGATGCGGAAGTTGGTGAAGATGAGGTAATGCCGCCAGGTGACGGTGGTACAGTGGTGTAGAGCACCTAGCTCACGCTCGCCGGTGTGGTAATTCTGCTCGGCGGCTGAGAACTGGCGGCTCTCGTATGCTATCACGCGCAGCCCAAGACCATCTCCATTGTCTTGCATAAGTACTCCCCCAAGAGCGATGCCGCTAGCATCCGTCTGCACCACGAAAGGCGCTGTGCCGTCTGCGGCACCCTTAATGTTGGGCAAGGCGAGCACTGGCGCTGATGTGAGGGCCTTCTTCAGCTCCTCGAAGGCCCACTGCTGCATGGGACCCCACTCCCAGGGTACGTCCGACTTGGTCAACCGGGTGAGGGGCTGAGCGATCTCGGAGAAGCAGTGGATGAACCTGCGGTAATACCCCGCTAGGCCCAAGAACTGCCTGACGTGGGTAACCGTCTCCAGCTCGGGCCAGTCCCTCACTGCAGCCACCTTGTCGTGTTGGGGTCTGCAGCCATCTGCGGAGATACAGTGGCCAAGGAACCGTAAGGATTTCTTCAACAGTTGGCACTTGGACCTCTTGAGGAAGACGCCCTTCTCCCTGCATGTCAGGAGCAGTTGTTTGACGTGCTCGTAATGCTCTGCAGCGGTGTTGCTGAAGACGACCACATCGTCGATGAAGATCCGGACAAATGGGAGATGGCCCAAGGCCCGCTGCATCCGTCGCTGGTACTGAGATGGTGAATTCTGCAGTCCCTGCGGCATGACCAACCACTCATATGATCCCATCTGAGTGGTGAAGGCGGTCTTCTCAACATCTCCTGGTGCCATCGGTACTTGCCAGAAGCCATCCACCGCGTCGAACGAAGAGAAGAACTTCGCACCCTGCATCTCGTCGAACATCATCTGGATGTCTGGGAGAGGATACTTGTCCTTAACTGTCTGGCGGTTGAGGAGCCGGTAATCTATCACCAGTCGCAGCTCCTTGGGGTTCCCGGGTTTAGGGACCATCAAACAGGGAGCTGCATAAGGACTGGAAGAGGGTCGGATGTAGCCCTTGGACATCAGAGTCTCCACGCGTTCTCGAAGTTGGCGGAGTTCTTCTGCGGACTTCTTGTAGATGCGCTGGCAGGGAGGTCCCTTCTTGCTCAGCTCAGGGTCCAGGTTAATGTTGGCTTCATCTTGGGGGTCATGTCTGAGTCCATCGATGTTCGGTAGAGCAGTCGTCATCTCCTTCTTGTACTCCTCACCCCAGAAGTCCTGAAACTTGAGGGTCCACTCAGGGCTCACTTCTGCATCTTCAGTATCCGCAGCGGGTTCGGCGTTCTCAGAGTCGATAGCCGTGGCTGCAAAGGCAGAAGCAGTATCGTCGGGGGACTTCTCGGCCACCATGAGCCAGGCGGGCTGTATCTCCGGGTCGTCATTGCCGCGTAGCTTCTGCGTCTCCGCATACACCAGGTACTTCTTCAGCTGGGCAGGGGTCAGGAACACCTCATCCACCAATCCCGCGCAGGCCGTGCCCTTCGGAGACCTGTCCCCAGATGCTTTCCCAGGAGAACAGCCTGTGATGGTGACGCGGTCCCCAATCTTGCCACTGCGGGACTTCCTGAGGAAGGAGACGGAGCCATTCCCTTCATAGCCCAGAGTGACAGGAGAGTGACTGCGCAGCCACCTTCCGCCGAGGATAACATCCACCTGTATGCCCAGTGGCAGGATCCGGAGGGCAAGGGCGTTCTCCGTATAGGTGCCCGTGGTGGTGTGCGTGTTGAACTTGGCGTACGCGGTGGCGCCAGTGATCTTCACAGATCCATCCGCCAGAGTGACTCGCATCTCGGAACCGGCTCGTGTTGTGAGGCCACATCGCTTAGCGCTCTGCTCCGAGATGAAGTTGTCAGAGGCCCCCGAGTCAATCAACACCTTGACCGTGTGCCCTCTGAGGGTTGCGTAGAATACCAGTAGTAGCGGTCCTTCTTCGTCATGTGCCGCTGCGAGGGTACCCTCGATGTCGGTCTTCCACTGAACTCCCCCATCTGTGCGTATGCTTTTGCACTTGAGGTTGGGGAGGAGGTTGTCCGAGGCCTCGCGGCATTCTTCCAGCGTTTGCCTACACGCGGCGTAGAACTCCTCATCCAGCAAATCAACATCTTCAGTCGGATGACTGACGAGGTTGTCTGCACTCGCCGTCAGCAGGGTGCCCGCTGAGGTGCATTCGCTCGAGGTGGGGCTGACATGAGTGGTGTCGCTGGTGGTAGGGCTCACATGGGTGGTGTCACTGGTAGTAGGGCTCACATGTGTAGTGCCACTGGTGGTAGGGCTAACATGGGTAGTGCCGCTTACTGTGGGGCTCACGTGGGTAGCGACACTATCGGTGAGACTGCCATGGGTGAGAGGATCCTCGTCATGCTGAGGGCTGCCAGCAGGGGAGTTATGGGCGAGCTGGTGGGAGCTCTGGTGGTCAGTTCTCGTCTGAGGGGTCCCAGCTGCTGCCATCTGCTGGGTGAAGCAGAGCGAGTTGACCGAGGACTCCTCTTCCATCACCTCAGGGTCTTCAGCGATGGGATGGCTGTCGAGACAGGGTGGCGCTTCATCCGCTTCATGCGTTTTGACGGTGGTCATCTGCTGGGTGAAGCAAAGCGAACTGGGTGCGGAGGTCTCCTCCGCCTCTGAGCAGTAAGATGAACCTTCGGGGTTTCCTCCCGGAGTGGCTGGCGCGTTATCATGGTGCGAAGATGTGGTCTCTGCTGTGGGCTCGGCCAGTGAGGATGATGGAGGGGATGCTCCCAGAGTGGAGACTTACGGCTTACGGTAAAATACGTTACGGCGATTCAAAATTGGCGTATTCCGTAGATACGGTGTATTTACGTCGTATTTACGGATATTACGGTGATATTACGGTGAATTGGGCAATTTGCCGATTTATCTATTTTGCTCATATATAGGCTAAATTTAGGCTGAATTTCGGGGTTTCGGCTCACAAATTGGCTTAATTCTAGCTCATATATAGGCTGAATTTCAGCACATATATAGGCACATACACGTAGGCTCATATATAGCCAACCCTATTATTTACGGTTAGTATATAGCCACAAGAAATGGGTATCAGATTTTGGGTTTTACTTATCCTATCACAACGAACAATATATCGTTGTGTTCGTCTATAAAATCCCTTTATGTATGCAAAGTTTCATTCCAAAAGACCTCGTGACTCAAAAGTTATTCACGGTCAAGATACCATATTATTTACGGCTCGTATATAGCCACAAGAAATGGGTATCAGATTTTGGGTTTCACTTATCCTATCACAACGAACAATATATCGTTGTGTTCGTCTATAAAATCCCTTTATGTATGCAAAGTTTCATTCCAAAAGACCTCGTGACTCAAAAGTTATTCACGGTCAAGATACCCTATTATTTACGGCTCGTATATAGCCACAAGAAATGGGTATCAGATTTTGGGTTTCACTTATCCTATCACAACGAACAATATATCGTTGTGTTCGTCTATAAAATCCCTTTATGTATGCAAAGTTTCATTCCAAAAGACCTCGTGACTCAAAAGTTATTCACATATCAATAAACCCTGTTATTTTCGGTGTTTATTAAGTGTCAAAGTGGTGATATATTACAGCTCATATATAAAGCTCCATTTCAACTTATTGCTTATATATATATATGTGTGTGTGTGTGTGTGTGTGCATTCTAGCTAACAATTAATTATATAGTTAACTTGCACATCATATGAGCACTCAACAAGACACAACATATTGCAAAAAGAAAAAATAATGAATCATAAATAAATACAATTGTCATTCACTACCGGCATCGGAAGTGTCCTCGTCACTATTTACGGTGGCATCCCACAAAATGTGTGGCTCCTCATATTCTACATTCTCGAGCTTGTCGAGAACCTGTAGGTTATGGTGAACGTAAATCTCACGCTCATGAGTGGCGTGCCTCATCCTGTTCCTTTTCTTTGACTTGATATAATCAGCCTCACTGTTGATGCGCTCGCATGAGCTAGAGCAGGCAACTTGAGAAAGAACTCTCACTGAGAAGTTTTGTAAGTCAGGTGTCATGCTTCCCCAAGTCAACCACCACTTGTATGCTGGGAGTGCCCTCGCTTGCGCCATACACTGTTCATCCGCAAAAAGTCCTTCCCCCATTCTGAAGCGAACCCACTGGTCAAGGACACGTGTAACCTCCGCTTCGTCCGCAGTTAACTTTCGAACACTCTTACGAAACCCTTGCATAACCTCGTGGTTACTTTCCTGACCAAAGTCGGAATCCCAGTACTCAGGGTCAACACAGAAGCCTGCACAGTGCAAGTCGGAATGAGCAAACTCCCACCGCTGTTCCGTGATCAACTTGAGTTGGGTTCGTTTGGCCGCAGGAAGGCCTTGGATCTGGTCAAAAGAAGAGGCTAAAGTAAAGAACTTGTAATAGATCTTGCCTACGCACGGCGTGTCACCATCTGTCAACCGCAAAAACATGTAGACAGGCTCAAGGTATTTCATGAGAAGTTCAGGCATCTTCCAGGTCGCGGGGGAAGAAACAATTCCTGAAACCTCCTCTGACAAGTCACACCAATCTTGCTTCTCAGCATACTTCACATACTTTGCGTCTGTGAACACTGCTTTGACAGCCAGCTTTTGTTGAATCAAGCGCTCCCACATCGTAAAATTAGTTCCGAAACGTGTGTCCCCATGACGCACGAGTGCAACACCTCCTGAGAGGCGTAGAAAGGTGTGAAGCGCTTTCTCATGATTGTAGATAAAATTCACGACAAGTTTCCCCTGGTCTATCACCTCATCTACCCATGGGAGCTTCCCAACATCCTTGAACAAAAGATTTAAAGTGTGAGGCACGCAACCAGAACAAGTAATATGTGGATATTTGTTCTCGACAATTTTCCACGCTGCTTTCATGTTCGAAGCACTATCAGTGACAACTTGCACCACGTTTTGACTTCCTGCCTTTTCAATCAGGACGCACAGATCAGCGGCTATGAGCGCGGCATCCTTCGTTTCGCCAGAAACTAGCAAGGAATGTACAAACAAACATCCTGTGGGGGAAACATACGTTCCATTCAAGAGCTTCTCATGTGTACAATCCTCCCAGCCATCAGAACAAACAGTGCCGCCGGTTTTCTTGGCGCCAGTTATGAGCTTATCGACATGCTGAGTCAGTTCTTGATGAACTTTTGGAGCTAGCGTCTTGGCGTATGCTGTGGAGTGTGGGGGCTTGTAAGAAGGCCCAAAAAGCGCGATCTCCTTCAAGGCAGCTTGAAAATGTTTATTATCTAGAGCCTTAGGAGGGATACCAGCAGACATTAGTCCTTTCGCAAGTTTGATATTTACCTTGCGTCGCCTCTTACTCTTCAGGGTAGTTTGCGTTGGTAGAGCATCTGAAAACTGCGAGGCTTCACCACAACGCGAACGTGCAGTCGCATTCATCAATACAGAGTTAATACTGCGCGGTCTGCGTGCAGAGTCCTGAGCATCTGCGGTGTTGTCAACTTCTGCCTCAGCAAGAATGCGCGCTTTCTCGCGTTGGTCTATGGCTTCTTTCTTACGTTTTTTCGCAGTGGCAATCTCGGAAAGCTTTAGACGCCACTCTGGATCCGGAAATAAGCACGGCGTGACCCCAGCGCTCTTCGCAGCATCTCCGCCAAGAATGTGGCCAGATACTCGAGTCGCTGACATCCAACGAGTCAAGTTACATTGCGAGCATCTGAAAAAAGAGTTGGGACCTTTCTTCTCAGTGACGATGCCTGTATCCCAAACAGTGGCTTTCGCTGCTGGGCGCTGCGTGTTTTCGTTAACCGAGTGGGAAGCAGTTGCATCCACTTGATCAACTTCTGATGCACAACTAGCAGCTGTCCCAGGAAGTGCCAAGAATGTTGCTGCGATACAAATCGGAAAAAAGCGTGTGTCATTGAGAGGTGCATCGTCGTAGTTGCGAGAGCGTTGTGTCCCAAGGAGTAGAGGGAGGCTGCGGGTTCCGCTCCCGGTCGTATGCAAGGGCGCATACTGCAACGAAGGAGGTCTGAAGGGCTGAATACACTGAGGTGCCTGCCGAAGGAACGGAATAATGCGTCTGGCGAGCATGATCACGAATGCTCCTGCGTGGACAGCCGGCGGCAGTGAAGCACTTTTGAAGGTAATGAGTTTTATCTACTGTTCGCTATCTTGTATCTACAGTACGGGCAGTGGTCAAGTTCGAAATTGATCGCGCGCAAACCCTGAATCCAGGGGGGTTTAGGGTTCTTCAGCCTTTACGGTACCGTAAATACGGTAATTTGGCTCTAGCAAAAAATACAGGGTCCTAGACAGTGCACTACGGCGTAAATACACCGTAGTTACGGCGTAAGTCTCCTCTCTGGATGCATGCTCATGCTCCCAAGGGGCTGGGACCCAGCTTCCTCATCTTGTACTGGTGTACTGCGTGCAGACTGCACCAGGCACCAGGTAAACCCACATCTCCCGCTGTCCCAGGTATCGTGCCCACTTCAGTGTCCAGGGTGCAGAGGGATGTCGAAGACCTCGCTGCCGCTCTTCGTGCGCCCTCCTTTTCCCACAGCCTGCTACCTGGGGAAGAGTCTGGACTCGAAGTGGCGATTGCCTTTTGCTGCTCGGCAGGCGACAGCTCCCTCCAAGCCGCGTAGAGGTCGTGGGAGCTGGTGTTAGAGGATTCGGGGGCTTGCTGGCGACCGTCATGTGAAAGGAGGTGCCACAATGCTATGCGCTGATGGCCTTCCTTGCGATCTTGAGGTTCGCGGGCAATGCGTATCCTCTCTGCCAGCTGGTTGGCGCGGTTCACGCGCTCCCTTGGCGATCGACTCCCAGAGTGTACGCGGCTGCGGACGCGCTCCGACATTTTATCCACCAGGTCCTTGGCAGCCTCCGGGGACTTGCGCAGAGCTCTGCGGACCTTCTGCATGGCGACTTCGAGGGGGAGGGAGTACAGATCCCTCTTCCAGTGCCACGCAGTTAGCCTTTTCCGTGGGTCCGCGAGGTTGGACTGATAAATGGGCAGCGGTAGGACAACACGCGGTCGGGGGCGAAGGTCACGGGGCTCTCCGCGGTTGTTGCCCATAATAGGGGGTCTGTGTTGGGGAACTCGCCGTCCCCTCCGACCCTCGATCCTCGCTTGTGTATAAGCGGGGCCGTCATCAAGAGGCAGCGACGGCTCATCGAAGGGGGTGCTTCCTGCGAGAGGGTGGCTGGACAAGTCATCCCTCGGTGGCGATGGGGCACCAGCTGAGCGGTAGGTGCGTCGCAAGCGGGTCCCAGAGGTGAAGGCCACACTCTTGGGGTGGGGACGTTGGCCCCAAGGGTCTCTGCGTCCTCGGGCGCGTCGGGGTTCCACTGGTTCTGACCGCTTCTCCAGGGCGGAGAGGGTCTGATCATCAGGGCAAGACCTCACTTCCCCGAAGGGCAGGGTCTGGGGCTGGCCGCCGGCCAGTCATTCATCGCTCTCCACCAGGGGAAGGCCGTCACCCTCCACAAGCTCGATGCCCGCAAGGGCCGCCAGGGTCTGATAGCTCTGCTCGTCCTCACAGGTAGCGAGAGCCAGGACCTCCTCGGAGAACTCTTCTGGGACGCCATCCACCGAGGAGATGTCCTCCTGCTGCTCGATGGCCCAGACGACGGCGGCCACATACCCAGGGGAGTTCGCCAGTCGAGCGGGTGCATTGGCCCTCCACTCCTTGAGCTTAGCCTCGTCCGTACAGTTACGGACGATGTGCTCCGCAGAGCCACAGGCGAAGCACCGGCGGACTTTCGGAGCATCAGGGCGGGAGAGGCCAGGTGGTGGTGGCAAGGGAGTCACTGCCGCGGCGACGGTGGTGGCAGGCCCGTTCTCCAGCATGGCAAGGGCTGGGCGGTTCGAAGAAGGGGTACGCCTGTAGAAGGGGGTGCGAGGTGGTGGGTTAGCGAAAGAAACGGCACGGGGAGGACGGTCTTGAGAGCGTCTCTGAGCCGCCTCCGTGTCAATGTCGCTCTCCACCTCCTCAGCAACTTCCCGAATCTTCAACAAGGCGTTGTGGGTGCCTGGGATGTCGTCAGCGACGGCCTTCCTCTCCCACTCTTCTGGTTTGGAGACATCCAAGTGGATGGCTCTCAGGCGCCGCATCACCTTGGGTGCATATTTCAGCCCCCGGCGGAACGTGGAGAGCATCGACAAGTTGGTCATCTCCACGCAATTTGGGACTCTGCCGGCCAAGAAGTTGACGGAGGCCATGCGGGTCTCCAGTCGCGAGAAATACTCCGCCGCGGTCTCGCTCACCGCCTGCTTCAGGGCAATGGCCTCGCCGTGTGCGTTCTCCAGGTAGGCCTGCGTCAGAGAGCACACCGCCAGATCGCTGAAGAACACATCCAGGTCCCCGTAGCGTTGGTGCCAAGCTTGCTCGGACCCAAAGGTCCCCGCCGCGCGCTCCAAGAACTTCCTCTGCTGATCTTGAAGAGTGTGCTCCTTGAAGCTCCAAAGAAGACTTGACACACTCGCCTGGTACTCTGATACTGATGGCGTACAACTGGGAGTGGTCAGTGCTTCGATCACGATGGCCTCCTGGAATACCTTCCGCACCATGTGGGAGTAGTGCTCCAGCTGCGTCAGGAGGCCCTCCTTGTCGGCCGATTTTGTGTCGGACGCGGAGCGGGGGAACCTGGTGACGCTCTTGACCAGCTTTAGCACCATCTCTTTGGTCTTGTGCTCCAGGCGGACCTCGTCTGGAGATGCTCGCAGGTTAGTGCCCTGCGGCAGACGGACGATGCCTGGAACAAAGGGGGTGGCGCTGGGAGAGAGCACGGGGTTTGCAGCGGCGGCATGGGGAAAACGGGCAGGGGGTGGTGGTCCCGGGGCATGCGCGGGCGGAGGCGCAGGCGCGGGATTTGTGGGGACTGCGGTCGGAGTGGGCGGTAATGCAGGGGCTGACGGTGGTGCGGGGAGTGGAAGAGGTGTATGGAAGGGCAGGGGTGTGGATGGTTGTGCGGCCACCACGCTCATGCTCCGGTACCAATCGGAGTTGCTGACCTCCGACCACGCGGCGAGCCCGTCCTGATCGAAGTTCTGCATCTCCGACTCCCGCGCAGTAGCAGGGATCCACTCCCATACTGGCTGCCCCATGCTGGTAGACCGCACATTGGCCGCGGCTGGGTCCCCCATTGCCATATCCATGACCTCGCGGTCGACCATAAGGACCCAGGTCTCCACACGAGGGTTGGTAAGGGGTAAGGGTGCATGGTGTAGCCGGCCCCCCATGCGCGCATATGCAGTCAGCGGCGCACCCAGCAGGTGCATGATCCTGAACAAGATGGCGTCGCCCTGCACCCCAGCCCGGCGGCGTTCGTCCCATGGTAGGGAGACGGTTGCCGCGCCTCGCACCCCAGCTGACTGATGCCCCTACAAATTTAGGAATCGTAGGTAGGGCCATGTTTGCCTTGTATCTACCTTGTGTCTGGATGGCTTCAGACACAAGGTAGGTAGGGCCATGTTTAGTCAGTTTTTCCGCGGCGCAACACTACCCAAGTAGGGCCATGTTTGGTCGTGGTTTTTGGCCTTACTTACCCCTTACTTACCTTGTACCTACCCAATGTCTAACGCACCATACGTACGCACGTGAATGCATGAATCACTTAGACATTGGGTAGATACAAGGTAAGTATGGCCATGTTTATACATAAACAAGGTAAGTAGGGCCCTACCTATCATGTATCTGTACTCAAGTACAAGGTAAGTATGGCCATGTTTATACATAAACAAGGGTAAGTAGGGCCCTACCTATCATGTATCTATATCCAAGTACAAGGTAAGTATGGCCATGTTTATACATAAACAAGGGTAAGTTTGGCCTTACCTATCATGTGTTTATTCTCAAGTAATGATCAAACATGGCCATGTTTATACATAAACAAGGGTAAGTATGGCCTTACCTATCATGTGTTTATTCTCAAGTACTGATCAAACATGGCCATGTATATATCTACCGCATATCGAATACGATGTAAACATGGCCATATCTACCTAGATATTCGGTCTTTCAACGAATAACAAACACATATTAATGATATGCTTTAACACACACATATTGGATATGCTATGTATGCGTTGCATACTAAGTTTCAATATGTTGCATGCACAACATATTGAAACTTAGTATGCATACCGCAAGTTGGGATGCACTATACTTCCTAGTTGATGCTTTCGTGCTTTGAAAAGTATGCATGTGATATGTGAAAATGCGACAAGGCAATAGCAATTGCTATTCGAAACTATTTTTTACTCGCTACGTAACTACATGCTCAATACGATAGGACACACGAATGCAAACAAGCATGGGTTCTAACGCACAAATGAATACATTATGCAATACAGTTAATACAAACCAATATCGCGTAAGTACTATATTTTCTAATCTACTCCCTAAATATTCACTACATTACTATTTCAAATCCTACTTGAAAACTATTTCGTAAAATACAAACAATAAGCCTATCTACAATCTACAACGCGAGTGTTGGCGTCGTTGATGAGCACGTGCCTTGCTCCTCATAAATTTTCAGCCATCCTATATCAAAGGACAAGGAACCAATCGTTAGTAAATCTGGAAAAAAAAAACAAGCACGCAAACGAAAACAATTCAAAGACAAGGGGTCAAAGGAGAATAGAAGTCGAAGGCGATGGAGTCGTTCGTGGGTTGAATCGCGTTTTCGCCGGTCCAACTCACGAGTCAATCTGAAAAATAGCGCCAACGAAAAAGAGGTTAGTAACGAGGGAAAAAAGGGGGAAAAAATAAGAAGAAAGTTAAGGAGAGTGAAAGTTTAGAGGGGGTGAGTTGGAATAGAACCAACCAAATCTAGTCCAAAGGACTAGCGGGAAAAATCTCCCGTTCACCCCATGTAAACGTTCAATACGCGCAGATCTAACTACATCTGCGCGTAAAAGACACTACGGCACTAGTACTTGCACGCAGGAGAAAATATGAAAAAGCAAGAATGAATTCAGAAGCAACGCATGGAAACAAAAGCAAAAGCGCAAGCAGAATTTTGTACAGTGCAGACAGGCACTGCACTGTACAGATGGTCAACGAGAAGAGGAGGAATTTCGAACTCCAACGTTTACAAGTACCGTGACTGACAACTCGAACTGTGCACTGTACAAGTATGGTGACATGTCATGACGTCTACGGTGACACGCGGTCACCTCTGCCATCGTACAGCAATTTCATGACCTAATCAAAAGTGCATTTTCGATGACGACGATGACTCGAAAATTACGCCAGACACTGTGTATAAAATTATTTTCGATCTGACGGTACAATTACATGTACACAGTCATCGGACGCAGATAAATCGGTGTTGGGAAGCTCGAGACAGTTTGAAACTGTTTCTTAATCACTTTCGACTTTCGTTCACTTCAAAATACACCGCTGCTGTTGACCCGGGTCAGCAGCAGCGGTGTATTTTTTATCATATATTATTGCACGACATACCATACAGCATATCACAGTGCATATATGCATACACTCCTCAAGTGCGAACTCATGTCCAACTGCACGTGATCAGCTTCGCCTCCCTTGCGCGAAGATGATCACGTGAGGTTAGCCATCCGCACTACAACGCGCCCGCACGAACAAACGTAGCCACAAACCTGTATTCAAGTAGCTTGTGTCACGCACAATAAAAAAGTTTATAGGTTGCCAGGTTTGTTCATTTCACTTGAGTGGATGAACAATCTACGTGACCTAGGCGACTCCCCGGAATGCCGGTGCTCAAGGAATGGTATACATTCCTTGACGCAACCATAGTACCGTGCTTGCTTAACACCCGTTAAGCAAGCATAGTGCAAGGCATACGATAAGTTCCAGATAAGTTCAACCGGGTGAAACGCGAATGGCTGCAGATTTCAGCGCTCTCCGCAAACCCAAACCCGATGGCGGCATCCTACCCTACCGGATGCTGGAAAGCGCATGTCCGGACACCGCAGGAGGGTCAAAGGCATACATAAGTCCTCTATATATGCCTTTTTAAAACTACCTACGGTGTCCGAATTTCCCATGATGTTGTTTTTCACTGATTTTCAGAGGCCGCGGCATCATCCGCTCAGCCGGTGTAGCTCCCGTTCCACGTCTCTAGGCCACGTGGCAAAAAACGGACACCGTACAGCGACACGTTGACGCCTTTTTAGGCTATGGTCAACGGGCCGAAGACTCTCGACCTCGCGAAGTGCGCGAAAAAACTACTTCATAGCTCGCGACAGGTCCGCTGTTGAAGTTTTGAATTCAAGAAATCTGGACGGCAAGAACCAGGTTCTAAAGGAAAAGCAAGGCTCGCGATCGCCGCATTCAGATTCTTGGTCAATTCTGTCACTGTCATGTCCGTCATAGATTATACGTAAATTACAGGATTAAAATTGGAGACAAATTGCTGTACATCGGCTATCGCAATGTCGCATGTCAACGTGCTATCAGATATCGAGCTATCGATGCCGTGTCTCTCACCCGATCGCGCGACGTTGTCTTTTGTGTCATCACTCGAGTAATGTGTAATCGCCTGGCATCTTCTGGGATAAACTGAAGACTCTCGATTTTCGAACGCCGCGATCTGAACGGTCTGAACCTGTCCGCGAACGGTCGGCGATCTGAACCTGCGCGAGTGGCGATTCCGGGTCATGGGACCCATGTTTTTTCTGTTGCGCTTTCTTTTGTGCATATTTTTTTCCAGGGTTTCCCACTTCTGGACCATTCCTGAATGGCCCATAGAATATTTGAGCAAGCCGTTTTCACCATCGTATTTTGCGAGCAAGCCCCTTTCTTTTGAGCTCAACTTGTTTTTTTCATGAAAATGACCGATTTTTGTCCACGCTTGCCTGCACCCTAAGGTATGGTCTAGACATGACCATGTTTGGGTCGTTTCCCCATTGGGTTTTGCATTTGGGGCATTGATTTGGGCTATGTGCGCCGCGGAAGATGTCTACCTTGTGTTCGCGTGAATGCTGTTCGAACCGGGCCATACCAGGGCAATTCTACTCAGGTACAAGGTAAACATCTTCCGCGGCGCAACACAACGTGGTTTGCCTTGTTTTACTGCCAACATTGCCCAAAAATGGCCAAGTTTGCCACGTGTTTTTAAACACATATCAAACATGGTCCGTTTTATGTACGTCTTGCCCAATGTTGGCAGTAAAACAAGGCTAACAAGGCCGTGTTTCACCATCTCGGCTGTTGAAACTGCTTAGATAGGGCCATGTTTACACCATACTTATGATGGTACAGCAGGTTACGTACGTGGGCAAAAGCGGTTTGCAAGCACAATAGGCGATGACATCCCGCGCACAGAGATTGGCGCAAGGTGGGATTCCGGAGGAGAGACGGAGGGTCAATCCCGCGAAAAGAGCCACTGTTGCATATCGCTTGCCAAATTCTCCGGGTGAGGGCGATGGGTTGACGACGCCGCCGCGTGCGGACGATGCCTTCAAGAGGCAACGTGTCCTCGAATGGCGGATGCCAATCCCACGAATGGGTTTATAGATTTAGTTCAGGAACTATTTTGGGATGGAATCATTCTGACGGAAGAATACGACAATCATCCGGCACGCGCCACCTTCACTGACATTGAACGCGACGGCATGACCGGGTAGGGCCCTACCTGCCTTGCTCTCGGGACGAACCCGGGGCGAGCATTGCCCTACCTGCAATGGGAAGGGGCCAAGTATGGCCGTGTTTTGACGTGTTCGCCGTAGGTCGAACCGAAAAGCACGGAAATTCCTCCCGTCACCCTCCCGTCACCCATCCAGTCCGCTGCTGGCGACGCGGGGTCAACCATGAGCTCGAGCGTGGAGAACAATAAGGCGTTGGCCTCCACGCGGATGGGGAGGGTAGCATCGTCCAGCAGGAAAAGGGGTGCGAAACCAATGTCCTCCGTGACAAATGTTGTCTGCAGCGCAGAGACCATCCTGGCGAAGAGCGCGGACGCGTGGCACTCATTCCCGGAAAATCGCCCGTTCTTGTCCTCGAATAACTTTTGGCGAACGGACTTGGAGACCTTCATGTCGAAGTGTTCCCGTTGCAGCGTCCGCACCGAGGCCAGGAACGCAGCACCTGCTGAATTGGCAGCCGGCTGAGCTGCCGGCGGCGTGGCTGGAGTGTTGGCGTGTCTCGCAGCTGCCGAATCAAAAATCGTGGATAGCGCGCGTCGGCGATTCGCCATGCTAGCGGTGGCTCGAGTAGAAGCAACCATCTTGAGAAGGACTGAAGGGGCGGAGTGAGGCAACGGAACGCGAGATGTGCGGCAGTTCCGGGCGGCCAAGAAACGCGTGGGTCGCCGATACGGCAGCCGTGAGAGATCAAATAATTCAGGGAAGTCGTGTGGTAGCGGCGGCCAATACGCAACGGTGTGGGATCCAACCAGAAAACGTAAACCAATCCAACGTTAAGACCCGTAGAAAACCGTTCTCCAACCGGTGCGGCGTGCCGTAAATCAACCCATAAAATTTAGGCCATACCCGTGACTGCCGGCACTCTCACGCGCGGAGCGCCTCACCCCATCCCAGGCGTCCGAGCTTAGCCACTCATGGTGGCAATCTCGCAGTGGCTAAATAAAACGCAAGTGGGGCCAAACCTGGTAGATATATGGTTCGGCGGTGATATATATCTAACTGTTGAGATAAACCCTGAGTTAAGGGTTACGGAATCAGAACGGTAAAAGTGAGATAGATAAATCAGAGGCATACATAAATACCTAACGGGTGTTTCCCGTCTACTGGTGACGGTCACCCAGCCTACCATAGGAAGTGACATGTGACAGTTTTGAGTGTCACACACAGTGTCAAATCCAGCAAAAAGCGAAGATCGCCATGTATAACCGGATGAACTCCATAGTTGGCCCGGACAGCGTCACTGGCTGTTTCTTTTGCGATGACCCCGAGAACCCTGACACCGTGTTCGATACCAAAGAGCCATTCATGCTCGCAGATCAGATCGCGTCGCAAGTAGTAATTGTGAAGCATCCTTGCATGCAAACTGCGGTGGTTCTTGACCCTCGAGCAGATTTCTTCAAGCAGAATGTCCAGGATGAAAATCCTAGCGAGGACGAGCTTGCTAAGTACTTAGGCCTGCAGTACGACATGGCATTTGTGTAGTGTAAATAGATAGCATCAGTTTGTGTATATACATAAACAAGGGTAAGTATGGCCCTACCTATCATGTATCTATGCTCAGGTACTGATCGGAAATGGCCATGTTTATACATAAACAAGGGTAAGTAGGGCCCTACCTATCATGTATCTATACTCAAGTACTAGTCAGGTAAGGCCATGTTTATACATAAACAAGGGTAAGTAGGGCCCTACCTATCATGTATCTATACTCAAGTACTAGTCAGGTAAGGCCATGCTTATACATAAACAAGGGTAAGTAGGGCCCTACCTATCATGTATCTATACTCAAGTACTAGTCTGGTATGGCCATGTTTATACATAAACAAGGGTAAGTAGGGCCCTACCTATCGTGTATCTATACTCAAGTACTGAGGATCAAACATTGCCATGTACATCTTTGGAGACTGTCCATAGTAAGGACTAAATAAGCGTAATAGCCCAAAAAAAAACAGATTCTAAAAATATTTTTTTTCCAATGTTTTCAAGTACAGCCCAATTACAGCCCAGGTACAGGGTAGGTATTGCCCCCTACTTACCCCTTACCTACCCAATGCCCATACTGACCTAACTTTGAGGTGCTGTAACAGGAAGTGTAAAATGTTTTTTCAGTTAAATCTTTGGAGACTGTCCATAGTAAGGACTAAATAAGCGTAATAGCCCAAAAAAAACAGATTCTGAAAATATTTTTTTCCAATGTTTTCAAGTACAGCCCAGGTACAGCCCAGGTACAGCCCAGGTACAGGGTAGGTATTGCCCCCTACTTACCCCTTACCTACCCAATGCCCATACTGACCTAACTTTGAGGTGCTGTAACAGGAAGTGTAAAATGTTTTTTCAGTTAAATCTTTGGAGACTGTCCATAGTAAGGACTAAATAAGCGTAATAGCCCAAAAAAAACAGATTCTGAAAATATTTTTTTCCAATGTTTTCAAGTACAGCCCAGGTACAGCCCCAAGTACAGGGCAGGTACCGAGTAGCACAACTTTGAGGCCTCAAAAAATGAGGTTACCAAAGCCATTCCACCCAAAACTTCGCTCCATATGTCTTACATCGACTCAAACCATCGATATCTACAATAAAAAACAAACTATCGGAAACTTCATTTCACCCGATTTGGGCCGGTTTTGCCATTTTACTGCCGACATTGCCCAAGTAGGGCCCTACTTGGCTCGAAACACAAGGTAAACACAAGGTAAACACAAGGTTCTAAATTTGTAGGGTGCACCCACAATGCCCCACCATCGTGGGTGACGAAGAGGGCTCTGACCTCTGGGTACTGAGGGTAGGAGGGCTCTGGTGCGGGATCGTCAGGGGGATCCTGAGGTGGATCACTAGGGGGGCCTGGTGGCGAGTCGCTTGAACTGGAGTCTCTGGGCTCTGAGTCGGGATTGCCACCACCGTGCACCACCGTCTCCATCGACTGCCGCCGGCGGGCCACCATCATGTTATGGGGATTTGGCCGGCCCTGAGTGGGAGGTTCGGCGGGAGCGGTCTCAGCGGCGGTCTGAGGCACAGGAGGGGTCACGCTGGCGGCAGCGTCTGCCTCGTGTAGATGGTCCGCCGTCAGGCCCTGTGCGCTGCCCTGAGGGTCGCCTGGTGGGGAGACTCCTGCCGATGTCGTCGCACCAGGCAGCGCGAGTCCTCTCGAGAGCACCGCGGAGATGTCCAGGGCCTGTACCGCCGCTAGGACTTCTCTGCGAATGTGTTCACTTCGGCTGCTCGCGTCCGAGTCAGAGCCGGACCTGTGGGCGGCCCTCCGCCTGCGCTCAGCCCGTGCCTGCGTGCTTCGGCTGCCTCTGGTCCCCGTGCTGGTGCGGCTGATGTCCGTGCCAGAGTCGGGGTCAGAGTGATCAGGTGCGTGGCTTGGACCTGGGAGATGCTTGCCATGTGTCGCAGGGCCCGAAGATGCCCTTCGGGAACGCCGACGCCGGCGAGTCTCTGAGGTTGTCGCCACCGCGGGAAGGTGACGCACCAAGAGCTGGGTACCGCCCATGACGTTCTGCTGAACCCCGCTGTCAAGGGGTGCCTGCAGAGGGTCCGGCAGGGCCGCGGCGCCGATGCTGATGAAGTGCTGCAGCGATGAGGGATCCGCGCCTGAGTCATGAAGCGCGGAGGTGGCTGGTGCCAGCTGATGGGGCTGCTGTGGTCGATGTTGCGGCAGTTGTGGCGGCTGCGGTTGCTGTTGCTGCTGCTGCTGCTGCTGCTGTTGCTGCTGTAGCTGCTGCTGCTGTAACTGCTGCTGCTGTAACTGCTGCTGCATCGGTTCCAGTGGCTGCTGTTGAAGCCACTGCTGTTGCTGCTGCTGGTACGCGAGCCACTGCTGCTGCTGCTGTAGCTGTTGTTGGAACGGTGTGGGATATGCACCCACGGGGTGATGGGTTCCCAGTGTGAACGGCACTGGTGATACTCCCCCAGCGAGGGGCGCTGATTGGGGTAATACCCAATTGACGCCGTTCCATACAGCCTGTGCGGGGGTGCCATCCGGCATAGTATAAGGGCGGGGCACCGCTGTGTAGGGCATGGTGGTGCCTGGGTGTGGAATGGGGTGAGCGGAGGCATATGTGGTGGGCGATGGGAAGGTTATGGGAGAGAACAGAGTGTGGTGTAGCTGCTCTGCGCTGACACTCATGCTGGGAAATGCCTCTGATGTCTGTTGTGACATCCTGATTGCTGAGCTGGTTGAGATCAAGGACTGGGTGTGGCAATAGCCACAGGTGAGCAAAGTGGGGAGTGCTCGCCTTTTGTTATTTAGTTAGTCTCGTCCTCTTCGGTGTCGCTCGTTGGAGGCGAAGGGGCGGGACTTCCAGGCGGTGATGGGGGGACCCAAGGCCACTCTTCGATTCCTTGCACTGGATATGAGCCAGGGAGCGCGGGGAAGACTGTCAGGTCCTGGGAGTTCGGGTAGCGGAAGAGAAGGTTTCCAATCTGAACCCACACCCAGTTGTGGTATCTTGGTGGGATAGCCAGCGTGACTGTATCAAGGCGCTCAGTTCTCCTCCTCGTCGTCAGAGGATGAGGGGGAAGGAGGACCGCTCCAAGGACCGCTCTGCCAGAAGGCGCCTGCTGGTGGATAGGTGGGGTCTGGAGGGAATACCCACTTGATGGGTCCTTGTTTCCACCACGCTCTTCTGTATTCTTCTGGCGAAGGGGGTACTGCCATACACCGGCGAACTCAAAAATTCGCCAGGGCTCCGCGACACAGATTTCAAGTGCCTATGTATGCAGGCAGGGGTCAAGGAACTGCAACCAGAAAAGCTCAGCAAGGTCCCAGAAAGCTCAGCAAGGTCCCAGAAAGCTCAGCAAGGTCCCAGAAGGTAGCCGGACTTCGTACACTCCCAGAATATTCCAGCCAGAGGGTAAACCAGAGGTGTCCAGAAACTGTCCAGAAGCCACTAAAAGCGCTACTTTGAGGGGTTTTCCCAGCTGCTGGTGGCCGTGAGGGCGGTATTGGGGGGTTCTAGGGTGTTCTATGGGGTCTGGGGAAGGAGTTTTCGGTGGTGGGGGCTACTGTGGAAGGTTTGGGGGTAGGCTGAAAAGGGGCTAAAACGGCTATTTTGGGCTGTTTTTGGCTATTTTTCGCCTTTTTAAGGCTCTAGAAAGTGAGCTACGGGGTTTTCCTGGCTACTATAAACCGGGGAAACCCTTTAGGGTGCTCCCTGACGGTAGTTTGTAGCCTGGGGCAGACTTGGAAGTTAAGATCGGAAAACGAATGCTGACTTTTTTGAGCCTGGTTGGGTCCCCAGTGTTAAGGGGCGAAAATATGAAGTTTTGGAGATGTTTTCCAAAGGATACGGCCGTTGAATACGAAAAAAAATGTACTTACGGAGGCTAAAATTGCGCCCAGATAGCCGGAAGTGCAGCTCTCCCCCTGTATTACAACGGAAGTTACAAAAGGCCCGTGGGCGAGTTGCGCAGAGGCGAAATCGCAGCACGCTGATACCAAATGTGCCAGGGGCACGACGACAGATGCTCGGAGATATGTTTTTGATTGAACGTGCAAAGGTACACAATTCGGATTTTTATAATATACTGGATCAGGGCCAGATTGAGGTACAAACGATAATTCGGTTCCGAGTTCTGAAGGCTAAACACTTCTCAAGTGCTCTACTTATTCACTCGTCACTCAGGTTGCAGGGTCAACCACTCGAGAGCCGATGTCACACTTCGGCTCAACGTTCAGTTCCCGATCCGATCTCATTTCTAATTCCGATTCGTCATTCTCGATTCAGATGTTATGCCAACAGGCTGACACGATGACTGCTCCACAGTACTGTCATACTACTGTACTGTCATACTACTGTACTGTCATACTGTCATACTGTCATAGCGTCATACTGTCATAACCTTAATATCTGATATTCGATTTCATTGTCTTTTCAACCCCGATGCGAATCTGACCATTCTTCGAGGGTCTGACTGAGTTCCACGATGACACCCCCCACAGTACTGTCATACTACTATAGTGTCATACTGTCATAGTGTCATACTGTCATACTGTCATAGACATCTGGTATTCATTCTCATCGTGATTTCAAGCCCAATCTCACTGTCATCGTGCCAATCCCAGATTACCCCCGATGACACACATACGGACGCATAGACATATCGGCTCACGCTGTGCCTCCGGGCACAGTCCATACGATCGTCCATACGGTGTCCATACGAAATCCTTACGGTGTCCATGGGACATTTTCATATGGACACCACAATTACGCGTCGTCCGTATGGTTCTTACATATGCACCAGAAATCTGTCCAGACCGTCCATACGGTTGTCCATATGGGTCCTTACGATGTCCATACGCTGTCCATATGCAAATCCACACGGATGAATGGAGCAATAATCCGTAGGG